>JAFBMS010001100.1:0-47994 GCA_019788955.1 Albula glossodonta | reverse complement strand
AGGCCAGCCCCCTCTTGGCCAACTCAGGGGGAGTAACGACACACAGGGAGGGAGGTACACACACACACGATGGGGCGCGACTCGGCTCGCGCCACCAAGCCGGGCCTCCGCCGCGCCCCAAAATAAAAAACAAAATCCAAAAGAAATCCAGGCAAATCACCCCTCTGTGGGCTGGCAGAGCAGGATCACACACACAGACGCGTGTTAAATAATCGCGGGATACAACCCTCTTACCATTGGGTACACAACGCATGTACCTGTATTACACCGCATCGCGGGGAGCGGGGGACTTGCTTAAGTAAAGTAAATGAGCGCTCATAAAGAATCAGAAGAGCCTGGCTCTTAAAATAAAGATAGCGCATCATGTGGAGTTTTATATAGTTTTACTACAAATATATTGGCAAAATAATATGGTTACAGAAGAAGGCTATATAGAAGAACTTTGTTTACGGACACTTTGAAGAGAAGAAAAAAAAACTCTGGTATGTGCACTCCTACGTTAAAATAAAACACAATTTTGCAGGGCTACTTGAGTCCTCTCCTCGTGAAAAATTAATCAAATAAAAACAGCCCTCTTTGAAATAAATAAAACATATAGCAGTGGCCAGATAATTTTAAAATAAAAATAATAAACATGAAAACAGCTTGTACGTAATTATGACTTGAGCCCATTTCAGTGTGCCGTTTAGGTACTCCGTTTTTCCGTACTTCTGTTTTTCAAAACGCAGCAATCAACCGTTCAGCCTGCATGGGCATAAAATAAAACTAACTCAGTGTCGAAAATATAGAGAAAAAAAAATATATAATATACATATAAGACAATATATAGAACACTTTATGAATAATAAAGTGTTCTATATATTTAATTCTATTCAATAGAATACTTTGGACTTTATGCAGTTCATGTTAGAGAAAACCTGCTCACATAAGTATGTTGATCCAAAGATGGACAGGACTCCAAAAGCATACTTTTTCATGTTCACATACGTATCAGGAATGGCATTCCACGTGTCAAATAAAAGTTTGTCGGCTTTGGGGAGGCTCTCAATCTGACTTCGTTCTGCTCCTGAGCGAGAATAGTCCGCTGTCGGGCTACATCCTCCAGATCAGCGGTCATTGTTTTGAATTTGGCCATCCATAAGTCTTTATCAGCTATGTCAGCAAGTTCAGTTTCAAGCTCGGCATGATTTACTGCTGTGAACGATGACATGTTCAGCTGTGATGGGTCGATGTCCAGCGGCGTCACGGGGAAGGTTAGTGTGTTTTTTTCCTCTTTGAATTCACCAAATCTTTCCCCAAATGCGGTTTGCATTGCTGTGATTGCTCGCTGCAAATATTCACAATTTATGGTCTTGTGAGCTTTTGTTGATAAGCCGCCTGCAGGAAGAGCGGGCGAGAGGATGAGAGGTTTTGGCGGTGGACGCAGGGTGTGACGCATATTTTAGTGGACAAAGTATTAATATTTGCTAAGTAAAATTTTAGTTTTCTTAATACTCAATCATTCAGAGCATAGAGTAAATACATATAAAAATAGCTGATTTAATTTTTAAAAATTTTTTTGTTCTTCTTTTTTTTCCCAAGCTGGTGGGAGCTACAGCAGGGGGGCCAAAGAGACACATGCGTCTCGCGAGCCGCAGGTTGCCGACCCCTGGTAAAGGGTAATTTCGGTATTTTTCAACCTGGATGGGGACAGGCTGACCAGAGTTTACGACCAAAACACCACTTTGTGGAACACTATCCCCAACTTGAGACGCTGCTTTGGGCCAAACACAGCTTTTACAAAAAGGTTGTGGATAATGTCCACAACTTCAAAAATATTCTCGTCATCCTGGCAACCAAGCACCAGCTAATGATGGCTCACTACCTAAGTTGTCCAAGCCTCTTTTCACCTTCCTTGTCAGTGCAGAACATCAAAACAGTCAGCACATGTAGTTTAGACATCCCACTTAGGAATAGAGTAAAAAGAAAAATATCTGCACCTGAAAATATTGTCTCTTGTTTCAGATGTTTATACGGAACCCTCTTCACTACTGGGCAATGCAGTGGCTTACCAGAGTTCAAAGTTGTTACTGTTGTTATTCACTCTTTGGGTAACAAGGTCTTGTTTCTTATGCAGAAAGCTTTCTCCATGGTATATTGATGGTATATTGAACATTTCTTATGAGGTGTCTGAAACCACTGACACTGACATCCTTGAGCCAGAAGACATTAATGATCTCTATCCTCTAATGCCTTATGCAGGTCAGGGAAAGGCAATCACCTCGCTTAAGAAGTTCCTTCTTCACTAAAAGTTAGATTGAGCAAGAGTAGCAGTAGTGTTAAAAAAAGGTATAAAAAAAAAAACTACTGAAGTGTTATAAATACTCTAACACTATACTGAGTGCAAACAAGTACATTTGATATTCTTGAGAGCTATTGAGAAATGTTAATTTATATATTGCCATATTAGGTTGCGCCTATTTGACAGTGCTATTATATATCTGTTTAAAACAGGGCCAGCACACGACTAAAGATGTAATATGATTTTCATGCCTAAAAATCAAGTATTATTGAAAGCCTTACAAGTTTTAAATGTGACCTGTAGCTCAGCATATATTACATTTCAGAATGTAGACAACAGTACAGCAGTTCTCTTCTATTTCTACTGGTACCGGCATACAAAGAAAGCAAGAAGATGCAAGATGAATTTTCTTCCAGACAATCCAATATGGCAGACTGATGAATCTCTTGAAAGAGAAAGAAATGCATTGCAGGAAGAAACTAAAAAAAAAAAACTTCCCAACAAGGTCCTCATTGACTCCAAAATGGAAGTGACATTTGCTCTGCAGAAGAAGCAAATAGTGGAAGAAGAATCACTTGTTGCTAATGTCCTGGAGAGGAGGGCCTGGGTTTTTAGGTATGTATTTTTTTTTTAAATGTGTTAACTAGATATTTTGTTCTTGTTGAATGTTCTCTCTGTAGACTAAGAGTTGAGTCAATTGTATAACATAACTGCTATGGCAAACAAATATCGTTTGCCATAGCATTGGACATTGAACGTGTCCATGAACACTATCACCTCTCTTAATTCTGTGCAGAGTTCTTCAGAATTACTCGAGTGGAACTGAAGAAGACCTTCCTGTCATCGTTGGAAGCGCACTCGTCGCAGCTTATTAAATTGTACAGATTACGTGGCAGAACACTTGGAAAGGAGATCAGGATTCTAGAAAACTTTGATGAAAAGGTCATCAATAAATTGGAGATTAATGCGGTATAGCAGGGTCCACAATTAGATTTGATCTGGGACCAAAGACTATGTGGGATAGACCAGGGTAGTGAATTGTCACAACTGTACTATTTACTTTAGTCTGACACAAGACATCAGTTATAAAAAGGACTGAAAGAAAAGAGGTATATTGAACTGTACTGTTATTATGATGACTGTAAGTATTAGCATATTATTATGGGAAGGTTTGGATATATGATGACAAATGATGTAGTTGCTACTTCACTTTTTTTAAAGAATTACCAAAATACATGAACTTGGTCTGTCATAAATGTGGTGTTCTACCCCTTTTCCACTGTGGTCAGGACTAACGCTGGAGTCAGCTTGGCACTCGTGTGAACAGGTCCATGTTTACACCAGCTCGAGAACAGGAGGAATCACGCGTCAGCTTCACAGACTAACATACTTTACAGACAGAGACCATGAAATGTATTCATTATGTGCAATTCAGCCCTCAGATTTGATTACTATGCCTATTACTTACATTTATCTATTACTTATCACGTTACTAACCAGCTTTTGAAGCTAGCAAATGCACCATGGGCCGAACACCAGTGTTTTTGCAGGAGAAACACTGTAAACCATTTGCAATTTTGCTCTTGCAGTGTGGTATCTCTAATTATAGTAACATATCTGCTTGGGGGCACCTATTAGATTTTATTCCCCCTTTTTTATTTAAAGGTGCCCATGTATACAGTGGGAACACCTGGGTTCATTCAGTTGGTAAATATATTCAACCTCAAATACATGCTACCATGCTGGAAGCACTTCGCTAAATTTATTTGAATAATGCCTTTTTTTATTGTTTGCATTGAAAATGTTTTTATTAAAATTGTAAATTGGGTATAGGTGTGAGACATTTTTTTTAAATCTTCATTTTGTGTGTTTCACACAACTGATGTGCTTGCCTATGGAAAGTCTATAGCTCTTCCTTTATTTTTGAGGGAGAAGCTGGATGGGTTTCTGAAGGCATTTCTGGTAAGACCAATTCTGTTAATGCCAGGTGGCACACTGAACAAGAAACACTAATGTAAATTTTCATCAAACCCTCATTTTTCTACCTCAGTGTTACCTTGTCATTCCACCTGAATAGTTTAACCCTTGTGCCTCTTGAGGGACATTCTGTAGCTTTTTCATTTTTGATTTTTCACTCATTTTGGCAGTGTTAATGCATATGACATGGATTTGGACAAGGGTGTGAATTAATTTTTTTTAAGAATTTCAACCTCAGCTCCTATAATACGTCAATAATTCACTGTATACACAAAATACTGACACTCAGCACTTTGACAGAAATGTCCCCATTGAAACCCATTAAAACTGTAAGTTTATGATCCCATGGCCTAGAGCGTAAAATTAGGCATTCTATTGTGTCAGGCTTTCATTATTGAGCCCTGGCTTCAAAATTGTGGTTTTTACTATTTTCCACCAAATCACATGCATACTATTTACCTGGTTTTCTGTAATAATAATAATAATAATAATAGTAATAATAACAATAATAATAGCCACAAGCGGCAATTACGGGCGCAAATGGCCCATTGTCATGGACATGAATATGGAAGAGAGTAATAACGTATAATGGAAAATAAGTAACTCTATGACAGGATAAGGAGCACAACATGTGAAAAATTTATTTTATGTACAAGCCTATGCTGATTTTCTTCAGGACAGAAACAGTTACTGCACTTCAAACCGTATTTTATTTAGGAGAGTATGGCAGCCATGCTTTTTATCTGATCCAGCTGAAGTGCACATCTGTGTCAAGGCACTGTCTCAAAGGACACAAACTTTGAGACTGATCAGCCAAACAATGACTGACACCGCCTTATTTCATCACTTATGGCACAGACTCATTTGCATGCAGCAGTGTGATTTTTAAAGTACAAACTTGTCCTTCGTCATCTTTGTAGGGACTGGTACAAGCATGCTATGTACCAGTTTTCTTGTCAGTCAGACTTGTTGTTCCTGAGAAGAAGATTTTTAAATATAATTTTTTCTATATTAAAAAAATGGCTAAAAATGCAGGATATTGGATGGGCTGTTGCAACCATGTTTTTGATCTGATTATGTTAAAATTTGGTACACATCTATGTCATGCAACTGTCTTGAGGCATATCAAGTTTCACATCGATGCATAAAGACGGCCGACATAGCCTCATTTGCATATGTCGTTATTTGTGATTCTGACGTCTTAACATGTAGCATGGTAATTTTTTGACATAGGAACTTTTTCCTCACAAATTTGTAGGGAACCTGTATGTACTTGGTGCCCACCAAAAGTAATGTCAGTCAAACTTGTGGTTTGCAGTGCAATGCTGAATAAAAATAATAAATTTAATAATAAATATAACCACAAGCAGCAATTAAGGGCGCGAGCCCGTTGTAATGGACATGAATATGGAAGAGAGTAATGACGTATGTTTGTGTTTCTTTTACTACGTGTTTAATTCTTCCTTGAAAGGCTGTAGTGCGTAATTAAGGTGCAAGGTTACGTTGCATATAAATAACTTTCTTTGAAATGTATCACTTTGTGGAGGAAAGTTGCGTGGCATTTCCCATTTCAAAAAAGGATTGTTGATGTTAAGTTTCCATGTTACAAATTACACCCTACCTGTTGCTGGTCAGACATGCTTAAACTGGTTGTGTAAGCTTATCCAGCATGAAAGTTTCATGAACTCGCAGAAGTTACGTGCATTTTAGGCAATTTATTCACACTGTACAGATTAGTTAGTCTCTGAAGTTCTTCGATTCATGTACTATGACTAAATGTGATGGTACATAATTTTGTCCACTAGATGGAGTACATGTCCTTTATATTGTGTATTTAATGCTCTGCCAGTGAATTTGCAGCCACGCAGTTTCATGGTTATTGAATTACACTGCAGAAATTATTTTCAGAATATCTCTATACTTTGGGACAATTTATCTGAAATTACAGCATCCAGTTTTAGCATGACAATGAATAATTGGGGATAAGATTTTTTTTAATTTGTTTCCCTGTCTGTGTCTCTTGGTTGGCAGTGGGTAAATGAAATAAGAATGCGACCCTACTTCTCCCTGGATCCTTTCCTTTAACCTCCAATTTGTATTTGTTCCCTCTGCCATAGAGTTGTGCACGTTACATATGTATATAAGCTATTCCTCTGCAAAGTTTAATACTAATAATTTTTTTTTTCTTAGCCTGTGTTGACTATTGCATTGATTTTATTTATGACAGACCTTTTCTGAACATAAGACAATGCTTTATAGTGGCTGTTTATTCACTACAATCCATTTGAATCTTCCATGTCAGTAGCCAGACATACTGTAAATACGACATTTTAATAATTGTATGAAACTATAATATCTTATCAATAAAGACAGAAGAATTGCATGGTACCGAGTACAATTTGAATGAATTTGATAGAATGTATTTATCTTTACATCCTTATTCAACAAATGTGTGTTTATATAATTTATTTAACCTTAATCAACACTGAATCTCAATGTAAGCAATTCCCTTAAGCAGAAAGCAGTTAAATAAGTAAAGTACAATACACTTATGATCATGAAACCATTTTTAGCACAACCCATTACCATGCATTGACTTCGGTTGTATATTACATCAATAGGGCTAAAAGAGTTCAACATAAAAATGAATTAGCTTGTTCCCTATTTATTGGTCAGTATCGTAAATTTATTCAAAGTGCAGTGGACCCTGAGAGGTAAGCAACACATCAGAATCACAGATCAGCTTAACTTACAGTAGGATCTTGTCTAACATCTTTTATATGCGTGGATTGGTCATTGCATATTCCTTATCAACATCAAACCTGTGTAACAACAAAGCGAAGCATTATCCTATTCTCTACTGGAAAGACAAACAAACAAAAAAACCGACACAAATACATATTTTACAAAGGGGCTTGTTTTTATGTATTAGTGATTAATATCTTTGGTGAATTATAGTGGCAAGCAAACGATAGTGGTGAACCTAAGGATTCAACAATTCAACGTGGGGCATACAAATCCATGAAGCAAATTACTGGTCAGTCCTGAACGCTGGTCAGGATGCAAATTTACTTACACAAACAAACAATAAATGCACCGATCTGACAAAATTTCCTGTGGTCATCTTTATTACTGACGTCAATGGTCCAATATTACAGTAAAACAAATCAGTCTGTCCATTGAAAATACAACGTGATACAGTGGTGTTCACTGCCTTGCATTTTAATAACTTTATGTTTCTCTGAAACAAACATTATTTCTGTCTGCCTTTCCAGTCGACTTGTTGAAACTTTTTTGTCTTGGCATTAATAAACGTAAATAAAGGTATGTGCTGTAGGTTTATCTTTGGTAGCCAATAAAATAAACTATGCTAGCAGTAATGCAGGCTAGGCAACGCTATCAGGTACAACTTCGTAACTTGTCAGATATGGTCGTATCAGACACCAGCATCAATGTAAAAAAACTTTCAGAGTTACCATCATCGTCAATACACCCTCAATTAATTGTAAAAATCCCAACACTGAAGTAAGAATTGTAAGTAAGTAATGTGTAACCCCCACTCCCTTAATGAGTTAAATTCCTCTGAGGTACACTCGTGTGAAACTGCAAATGATTTAGTCTCCTAATGTTCTAAACTTTAAGTCATCACTGCATAGTTATAGCAACGGATGCTATGTCAGCTGTTCAGAACCCATTTTGTTGGGGGGATAGGTTTTTGTAGGGGGGATAAAATTTTGCATGACAGGGCCAATCAAATGGGAATGGCTGAAAATGGGGTAGCACTTGATTTTGAGTCTCTGACTTTCCTGTACGAACTTTCCTGTTTATGGAAACCAGACTTGGGACAGCGCCCCCAGGAGGTATTAAAGAAACATTGCCATGGAGACTTGAAACTTACAGTGATCGTCAGGGACATTGGGACACACAATCGCACCAAATTTTGTGCCCCCGGAGAGAAAAATCACTTCCAGGTGTCAGTTACTCCCACTTCTGGTTATTGTACAGAGGGGGTCCCTCACAAGGGGCAACTTTGGGGGAAAAAAAAAGATTTTTCCTAACCTTACCCTAACCCTAGCCCTAGCTGTATCCTTAACCCCAGGCCCAAACCATAACCCCAAGACCCGGGGAGCAGGCCCAGACCGTCACCCCCAGACCAGGGGAGCAGGTCCAGACCATCACCCTAGCCCTAACCCTAGGCCCAAACCATAACCCCAAGACCAGGGGAGCAGGCCCAGACTGTCACCCCCAGACCAGGGGAGCAGGTCCAGACCATCACCCTAGCCCTAACCCTAGGCCCAAACCATAACCCCAAGACCAGGGAAGCAGGCCCAGACCATAACCCAAACCCCCGGCCCTAAGCCCTGACCCTAACCCTTTGTCCCCCAGCAGCCAGTGCAGGCCCCAGAGCCCACCCCCAGCCCTAACCCTAGGCCCAGACCATTAACCCCTAACCCTAGTTAGCATACCGAGGTCTCGTTTGTTATTGGAATCAACCAGATAAATCACTCCACCAACTGAGAATGATCATGCACCACCACCCACAGAATCATGAAAGAGCTATCAATCTGTCAATCCTGTCCGTGTCCGGGCCGGGTGAGGTTTCCCGTGTTGAGTAAAATTAAGCCGCAGGCTCCACTCCTGGTGGTGCCCTTCCGTTAATTCCTGTAAGTTTCAGCTTTGCAACCATACTCCCCCTGGAACCCAAAGACTTTGGTTTCCCGGAACTGATTTAATGAGCCATTCACAGTTTCAGTGTACTGGCCGTGTGTACTTAGACATGGATGGGTTAATCGTTGAGACAAGCAAATGCTACTGGCAGGGTCAACCAGGTAACGCCCTTGGCCTTGTCCGAAAGGAGATGGCTATGGGGCATGCCAGGGCTAGGGCAGCACAAATCTGCTGGGGGGGAAGACTTGCGGGTGAGTCGTCAGGATTTGGGTGGATGTTTCGACCTGGGGGCAGGTTTGAGAAAAGGGGGTTCCGCCGGGGTTGGCCGGAGCAACCCTCATCTACCCTGCTGAGCTCTCGAAGGACTGCTGTGGATGGGGGGTGGCATACATTTTGGCCTTGCTCAAAGTCTGGGCGGCAGGCAACCTCTCTGGGACATCTGGCTCGCCACGCGGCTGCCTGTCTGGAGCCCGTCCCCCCTCAGAGTGGTGAGAATCGAGCTGCGCATCTGCCGGGGAACCTTGGCGCGCAGGGGCCTTACCAGAGTGGGGTTGGGTTGGATTGCCTCTTTGTCAGTATTAATTATCCTCTTTTGCCCTTTTTCTCTTGCCCGATCAGAGGACTCTGCGCACTGGGACAAAGTCTCCCTGGAGCACCTCATCTCAAAAACCAGGTCTCTGGAAATCTGTGTGTACCCTTCTAGGTCATCCCAAAGGGCATCCCGAGTGCTTTCTGCTGATGTGCCCCGGTGCCATTTTGGCCCCTTTTTACCCCCCTCCCTCCCAAATGCATACCCCTGGGGGTGCTCGCCACAGTCTGGTGGTGAACTGGTTAAAAATTCTCAGTTTTCTCCATGGATTTGGAAAGGGGGCGACTCATTGGGCGAGACCCCCAAGTTTTGCGGAGATCAGGCGGCATTTTTGCTGAATTTTCAAAGGGCAAGGAGGATGGGGGAAAAATGACTAAATCCTAGTCTTAGTGGGAATTCCAGGGAGAGGGGAGTGGGGAGACTCCTCTCCTCTGCGTGAGGAAAGGCGCTCCTTTGCCGGCCTGATTTGACAGATGGGCCATCTAGATGTCAGCCTGTGTCTGTAACTGGTCTCCAGGCAACTGGAGCAGGCCCCACAGGCAACACACCCCAGCACCAGCAAGCAGCCCCCAGAGCCCCACAACATTCAGGGTATTTTAAGTAATATTGTTATTATTGTTGTTGTTTATTTTTTTCCTTTCTTTTTTCCTTCTATTTTTTTCTCCCCCCCCCCCCTTTTTTTCCTTAGCCCTAACCACAGCCCCAACCCTAGCCCCACTAACTACAGGGTCTAACTACAATAGGGTCACCGGCTGTCACGAGATCGCATTCTCACTCCGTGGATACAGTCAAATGCATGAAATAAAATGAAGAACTTATGGTTATTGCAAGATTTACAACCCTGCTCTGCCGTTATACAGCTGTAGTGACAGAAGAAACATTACCTTTAAAAATGTGGCAGAAATCTGGTGTGCAAATATAAATATGTGTAAACAGATCTCCAGAAAGATTAGCCTATGTGGTACATTGAAATCACCTCATGTTCAATGACAAGGTTTTCAACGGATGTTTGGCCTATCTGGTGTAGCTAGGCTATTGTTCCCCCCCAACATCATATAGCTAACTTGTAATTAGCCCACAACATTAATCAGAAAACCAATGAATAAAATCTGCCAAAATAAGATCATATCTCATACGAAAGATGCCTGGGAGAATTAACCCGAAAGAAACAGAGCTGGCGCTTATTAACGCTCCATCTATTAACGTGATCACAAGAAAAATACTTTGAAGTACTTGTTGTCGCTAACTAAAACAGTGATATTACCAATGAATGTATATACAGTATATTGACAGTAGGCTATTTACTTGATTCTGGTTATCTGTGGTAGTGAATACAAAAACGGCGACTCCTGAATGACAACTGTATTAGACAGACCCACAAGCGTCGGGCAGTGGCAGGCAGCAGCGGCGCCAAGCATCTTCGACGTTGCCTGTGTGTCTTGACCATAACCCTAACCCTAACCTTAGCCCTAACTCTAACCCTAACCCTAACTCAATATTGAGGGTTTTTTTATTAATATTATTATTTTTTAAATTATTATTATTGTATTATTATTTATTGTATTTTCCTTCTCCTTTTTTCCCTAGCCCTAACTGCATTGCCAACCCCAACCCTAGCCCCACTAAAGACATGGCCATCAGCCTAACAACCGGGCCATTAAGAAGGGCCATCAAAGAGGAGCTAAAAGACAGTGGGCTCCACCCACACTCATCACATGCCTCCAACAGGTCCTCTCCAAAGCCTGATTAACCCTGCAAACTCACTCACTCTCTCACTCACTCACTCACTCACTCACTCACTCACTCACTCACTCACCCACCCACCCACCCACCCACCCACTCACTCACTCACTCTCACAAACACCTGAAGAAGCACCAGCCCTAACCCTAACCCTTTGCCCCAGCCAGCCCCCCCAACCTAACCCTAACTAACCAACCTAAACCTATCCCTAGCTCCAACTGGGGCAACTGGTCACCTGGAAGCTAATGCAGTCCCCTGGGCCCCACAGACCAGGGGAGTAAGCCCAAAACCAAAAATTTGATGTATAATACTTTTTTTTTAATTTGCTGTTTGATAAACAAAGAGTTCTGACAAGGTAGCTTTGCTACTAGGCCTAACCCACATGCATTGGACAGGGAAAATGTACACCTTCTCTCTAGTGCAGGCTCTAGGGCCCCCCAGAGCAGGGGACTAAGCCCAAACCATAACCCTAGCCCTAATTCAACACAAGAGGGACCAAATTCTTCCTAATTAAAGGCTCCAGTGCACTGAATGGCCAGTGCAAACTTTTCTTTCCCAAGGGGCCCTCACAAGGGGCAACTTTGGGGGAAAAAAAAGATTTTTCCTAACCTAGCCCTAGCCCTAGCTCTAACCCTAACCCTAAGCAAGTCTCTAGAACCTATTGTTTCCCTAACCCTAACCCTAGCAACGTGGCCTATCTACCACGTCATCAGATGGTCGTAGAGACTCGGGACCAACTCTCCAATTCTCAGCGTCCCCAAAAACCCCCATCTAGATCTTGGTTTCAAGTCTGTAGGACCTATTGTTTCCCTAACCCTAGCAACGTGCCCTATATCTACCATGTGATCAGATGGTTGTAGAAACTCGGGACCAACTATCCATTTCTCAGCACCCCCAAAAACCCCCTAGAATTTGGTTTCAATTCTCTAGGATGTATCATTTCCCTAACACTAACCCTAACCCAGACCAGGGGAGTAGGCCCAGACCATAACCCTGGCCCTGGCCCTAGAGTTATTAAAAAAAAAAAGTGCTTCCAGATGGCAGTTACTCCCACATCCAGTCATTGTGGATATTATCACATACAAACTGGACGGTAACACATTGTTAGTACTTGGACGGGTGACCGCCTTGGAATACCAGGTGTTGTAAGCGTTTTTGTTTTTCCTACCCCAAAACTGTGTGGGAGAAACCGCTCCAAGCGGGGCCAAATGCCTGGAGGTCACTCATCACACTTTTAATATCCTCAAGGCTTCATTGCTTCAGTACTTGAACAAAATCAAAATCCACTGAGTCAGATGCAAAAAGGTTTATTGTATATTATCCGAAAACAATACACAATAACCAGGCTGGTCTGCGCAGAACAACAAGAGTTCACCTGGGCACTCCAACATTCACTCTGAGGAATTCACTAACCCTCACGGGACCGGTGTTTTGGCTGTGTGTAGGAAATGCAGCAGGGTGTTAGCTGCTGGTTTCGTTTGTTTAGAATTTTGTGTTTTGTTTTGTTTTTTGGTTATAGTGTGACAGTGAATAGTTTTATTTTTTTATTTTTGTTATGTTTTGCCGGCTCCCCTGGTAGATTTGGCCAGTTCCTCTTTATTTGGTGAGTATGCCTCAAACTAATGCTCCTTACGCTCCACGGCAGTATCTGAAGAATGCAACAGTGGTTTTAAATGTCGCTGCAGTGGAAAATATGTCTCCGATGGACATTATCGCTGCGGTGCAAGCTGTGGCTGGTATCAGGAGTGTCTTAGCAGTGCGACCAAGCGGATTTGGTGAGTTTGAACTGACATTGTGCAATAAGGTGGCGTGTGAAACTATTGCTGAGGGTATCGTGATTAAAGGAATCACATGTGATGTGCGTGGCTTGGTGAATGACATGATGGTGGTTTCGTTTCTTCACCTGCCTGCATACATCACTTGAGGCGTGCAGCCCGCTTGTTCAGTTAGCCGGCACATGTACCCAAGCACCGCAGTGGCTGATTGCACGATTTCTATTCATTAAGAACTGGGTTTCTACCAGAGGAGGAAGAAGGTGGCGCAACCAAATGTGAAGACAACAGCATCGAGAGTTGTGAGTAGGCCCAAAAAACTGGTCGTGGACTCTGGGGGTGGGGGGGCTGATGGCTGTGGATGTGATGGATCAGGGCTCCTGTTCTGACAGGTCATAATGGGGCTTGTCACAGAGTACCATGCTGCCATGATCTGCGTGAGGGTATAATGTATGCAAATCTTAAAAAGCTGGCAAAAGTCTACAATTTAAAAGATTTCATGGCTGCAGGATTAATGGCAGGTATTCCTGTGTTGTGTCTTTGTGTTTGTTTGGCAGAGTCCATATATGTGTGTGTCGTTAATGTTCAATGGTTTGACAAACATTTTTCCACAGGTTACTCTGTTTCATGTACACCCAAGCACTTCAATCACAATTATCTGTTAAAATGATCTACACCGCGTTCCAAATTATTATGCAAATGATATTTTTCTCCGATAGTAGAATGTCAGTTGCATAGTCAATGCAAATGACAGTCAGCATAATTTTCAAGTCATGAACCGTCAAAAATAAAAAACTTAAAATGCACTGTTCCAAATTATTACGCACAACAGAGTTTCAGAACATTTTATAGGTTGTAAAGAACTGAAAATGGTCATTTGTTGAATTTGCTGTATTAGGAGGTCATATTTACTGAAATCAAAAGTTATTTCAATCAAAAACATCTTAACAGGTCAAGTTACATTTTAACATAGGACCCCTTATTTGATAGCAGCTTCAAAATTCTTGCATCCATTGAACTTGTGAGTTTTTGAAGAGTTTCTGCTTGGATTTCTTTGCAGGATGTCAGAATAGCCTCCTAGAGCTGCTGTTTGGATGTGAACTGCCTTCCACCCTCATAGATCTTTTGCTTGAGGATGCTCCAAAGGTTCTCAAGGGGGGTCAGGGGAGGATGGGGGTCACATCATGAGTTTCTCTCCTTTTCTGCCCATAGCAGCCAATGATGCAGAGGTATTCCTTGCAGCATGAGATGGTGCAATTGTCATGCATGAAGATGATTTTGATACATGGAAAGCGTGTTCTTCTTTTTGTACCATGGAAGTGAGTGGTCAGTCAGAAACTCCACATACTTTTCAGAGGTCATTTTCACACCTTCAGGGACCCTAAAGGGGCCGACCAGCTCTCTCCCCATGATTCCGGCCAAAAACATGACTCCGCCACCTAATTGCTGACGTCGCAGCCTTGTTGGGACATGGTGGCCATCCACCAACCATCCACTACTCCATCCATCTGGATCATCCAGGGTTGCACGGCACTCATCAGTGAACAAGACTGTTTGAAAATTAGTCTTCATGTATTTCTGGGCCCACTGCAGCCATTTCTGCTTGTGAGCATTGTTTAGGGGTGGCCAAATAGAAGGTTTATGCACAACTGGAGGATCCTACACCTTGATGTTCGCCGGACTCCAGAGGCACCAGTAGCTTCAATTACCTGTTTGCTGCTTTGTAATGGCATTTTAGCAGCTATTCTCTTAATCCGATGTATTTGTCTGGCAGAGACCTTCCTCATTGTGCCTTTATCTGACAAATGCCAGTAATGTATTAACAGGTCTAGTTAAAAATTCTAGTAGTAATGCCACAAACTAAACTAAAAGCTGATCAAATCCAGAAGAAAGCCATGCTGAGTAGCAAGATAGCTCAAATGGCGGCTTGTTCAAGTAATAGCAGTGACCTCTCAGTAATGAAATGCTAACTACAGAACTAGCACAACAAAGTAAACATTTAAAAGAAGACATGACCGCTTTAATTCAGTCTTCCCTGGCTCCTATCCAAATGTCTATCGAGACTTTTCACGAAGCAGTGGATTCTCTTGGAAAACGCCTCACAAATGTTGAAACTATCACCGATGAGAATTTCACGGCTCTTGCTAAAGCTGAATTGACTATTTCCGAGCTAAAAGCTGCAAACGCAGCTTTTTTAGACCGGGTTGACGATCCTGAAAATAGCTCTTGTAGGGCTAACTTCCGAATTATAAACATTCCCGAAAGCAGTGAAAATGAGGTGGGCCAGTAATCACGAACTGCTATATAAAGGAAAAACTGTGCGGTTATACCCAGACCTGAGCGCAAGCCTTTCTAAGAAATGATGTACGTACCGAAACGTCAAGGCTGCTCTGTACAAATGAGGGATTCGCTTCAGGACTCCTCCATCCTGCACGGCTGTGAGCGTTCTATAAAGGGGAGGCGCACACCTTCGAGTCAGCATCCGACGCAGAGACAATCCTCACACAGAAGGTGGCAATTGTCACCGACGAATTGTTGATTTTTCCATTGAATGATTTTTACAGACGTGGCAGACAATTCACCAAACCAGCCTTAAGAAAGGAATGTATCCAGTAATCAACTTTTTAAATGTTAAAATGATCTACCTCATATTGCAAAATACAGACTACTGAATGGAGTCTATGTTAACGTAAACGTATGGTGAATGACGATGTTTATTTTCTTGCAACATATTATTAGACCCATTCCCTTTTATTCTAAGAGGTTTACGGCTACAGAGGAATGGTTTATTCTCACCATATGCACACAGTTTAGACGTGGTATTGCAGTTTTATAACGTAACTTTTTGATAACCTAACATAACAGGGTTGTTCAGGGTTTTATATCAGGTCTTGCCTTTATGGGTTTCCATTATCAGTGAGGTAACTATACATTGATATTTTCTTGGGGTTTGTATTTACTTATTTGTTTGTTTATTTATTTACATTACATTTACTTTATCTGGTGCTCTGTAGTAAGACAGAAGAAAAGAGAACGTGTTACCAGGAAAGCTGTATAAGGGGGATCCTGCAGTTTGCCTCAGTTAGGGAGGTGAACAAAGGAAAGAGGGTTTTGGGGTTGTTCTTAGTAGTTACTGCCTTACCATTTTTTATTTTAATCTTGCCCAATGTGGATTTTATTTTGATGCTAATCTGGTTTGAGGATGGTATGAATTGTACTTTGTCAAGTAGCTATATCAGTCAAAGGTGTATTGCTTTCAACATAGCAAGCTTCATACAAAATTATGGCGAATAGACTTAATGAATCTAGTTGGATAAAGGACCAAGGAGGGCCAGCTATTCGATTTACAAGTTGGAATGTAAAGGGACTGAATGGCCCAGTAAAATGTGCCAGAATATTCAGTCATCTCAAACACCTAAAAATTGACGTAGCATTTCTACAGGAAACGCACTTACAAAATGACGATCATCTTAGACTAAAAAAAAACATTTTCCATTCTAAGTTTAACATGAAATCAAGGGAAACAGCTATATTAATTCACAAACACCTGCAGTTTTCAGTTTCGAGCACTATCTGTGATTCACAAGGTCGATATATTATTGTATCTAGACTACTTTTTCATACTCCTGTCTTACTTGTCAGTGTGTATGCCCCTAACTGGGATGATGTAGGATTTGTGCGCAAACTTGTCTCCATATTGTCTAACTTAACATCACATCATCTGATACTTGGGGGAGACCTTAACTGCATAATGGACCCAGTCCTGGACCGAAGTAATCCTAAATCTGTTTGTCTTTCTAAAATGGCTACGGACATAATAACATTTATGAAGCAAACTGGTTGTATTGATGTTTGGCGCTTCAATAATCCACAAAGTAAAGTATTTTCCTTCTTTTCACATGTCCATCAGAGTTAATCAAGAATTGACTATTTGTTTCTTGATAAAAACCTCCTCTCTTTAGTTAAACAAGTGCTTTACTCGGCTATTATTGTATCTGACCATGCTCCCTTATTTCTAGATATTTCATTTGATCTTGTTCCTCTTGGATGGCCTCTATGGCGTCTTAATACAACACTCCTGTCGGATAAAGCATTTTGTGATTTCATATCATCATCCATCAACAACTTTTTAGACTTTAATTATTCTGAATCAGCTTCTTTATCTCTACTCTGGGAGACTCTAAAAGTAGTTCTCAGAGGGCAAGTTATGTCTTACTCTGCTCATCTCCACAAAAAACGTAAAGCAAAACAACTACAGCTTATAGATTCAATTGCTGAGGTAGATCGTAAATACTCTATATCTCCTCCTGCTGAACTATATAAAGAAAGAGTAGCCCTTCAATCTGAATATAATTTGCTGTCAACATCCCAGAACAGAGCAGCTTCTCCTTCAGTCACGGGGTTTCTTTTATGAACATGGGGAAAAAGCCGGTCGATTATTAGCTCATCAAATCAAGTCTAAATCCGCTTCACAATTAATCTCTCAAATCCAAGACTCAGCTGGGGAGCTAACTATCAACCCACACATAATTAATAATACCTTTAAAGATTTCTATTCTAGTTTGTACAAATCAGAATTTTCTGGAGATGAGTTATTATTAGCACAATTTTTTGATAAAATTAAACTTCCTACCATATCTTTACAACAAAAAGAAGAGATAGACCAACCACATAAACTTGAAGAGGTTAACAATGCAATTGCAGCAATGCAGAGCGGAAAATCGCCAGGGCCTGATGGCTTCCCAATCAAGTTTTATAAAAAATTTGCATCCAAATTAGTTCCCCTTTTACTTGGGATGTCTGAACACTCTATATCCCAACGAGTGCTACCAAAATCACTAACAGAAGCATCAATTTCACTCATACTGAAACCTGAAAAAGATCCCCTGTTGTGTAGTTCTTATTGACCTATCTCTCTATTAAATGCAGATATAAAAATACTTGCGAAGTTATTAGCAATGCGATTAGAACGTCCTCTTACTGACATAATTTCTACAGATCAGACAGGATTCGTGAAAGGTCGTCATCTTTATTCTAATGTCCGCCGCCTTCTCAACATTCTTCACACCCCTCCATCTCAAACGGTCCCAGAAGCTATAGTATCACTTGACGCTGAAAAGGCGTTTGACCGAGTAGAGTGGGACTATCTGTTTTATTCAATGGAAAAGTTTGGGTTTGGCGCAAAGTTTATTTCATGGGTTTGCCTTTTATATACATCGCCAAGAGCATCAGTTATTACAAATAGAATTAGATAACAATCTTTTCCTTTGTCAAGAGGTACGTGACAGGGCTGCCCATTGAGCCTTCTCTTGTTTACAATCACAATTGAACCCCTGTCTGTGATGTTAAAAGCCACTCCTACAATCAAGGGCATTTGCAGATGGGGAACAGAACAAAAGCTCTTATTATATGCAGATGATCTTTTACTTCACATATCAGAACCCACATCACAGACTGTTGAGGAATTTTGGTTCCATTTCAGGCTACAAGTTAAATTTTTCAAAGAGTGTATGTATGCCAGTGAATCAGTCAGCAAAGAAAATGCAGGACAATAATTTACCTTTTTGCTTTTCAAAATCTGGATTTAAATACCTGGGCATTAACATAACCCTCACATTTCAGGGCCTCTGTGATAAAAACTTTAATCCTCTGATAGCTAAACTTAAATTAGATCTCCAAAGATGGGGTATCCTACATTTTTATTTTTATTTTAATGTTTCCCTATTGTTCTACCGAATTAATTCTTTATATCAGTTGACAAACTAATCTCAAAATTTATATGGCAAGGAAAAGCGCCAAAGATCAGGAAAGAATTCCTTCAAAGACTTAGACATGAGGGAGGCTTAACCCTCCCAAACCTTAGATATTGTTATTTTGCAGCAAACACACAAAAAATTATTTTTTGGATGGAATCTGACAACACTGATTGGGACGAGATGGAATCCATCTCCTGTATAGGACCATCTCTCAAAGCCCTAATTACAGCAAAATTGCCTATTAAAATTGCAAATTATACATCCAATCCAGTGGTACTATAGACCCATAAAATATGGATTCAATTACATCATCAATTTAATTTAGACCATCAACTCATTGCTCATAGTCCAGTATGTAATAACCACTCCATCCAAGTTTGACTCCTCCTTCACATTATGGCAAAAAAGGGGTACATACAAATTTGGTGACCTATATATTAACAGCAGGTAATTTTAATGATCTTTCCTTCAAATACAATCTGAACAAAACCAATATATTTAGATATTTCCAAGTGTGTAATTTCATAGTTCAGAATACTCGCATATGCCAACTATATGTCTTGCAGATTCTCTCTTAGAACTGCCCTTCCACATGAAGGGTATTGTATCACAGATTTATTTCGTAATTTTGTCTGTAAACAACACAGCATTAGATAAAGTTAAAACTAAGTGGGAAATTGAATTAGGGATGGGGATTTCGGAGGAATTATGGGACACAGCACGATATAATGTGAATGGTAGCACCTCTTGCGCACTGTTGGGGCTTATCCAGTTTAAGATTTTTAATTGAATACATCTATATAGAATGAAATTATCCAAATTCTACCCTAGGGTAGATAAAATGTGCGAGAGATGCCACGTAGGTATAGATGATTTGACACATATATTCTGGTCCTGCCCTAAACTAAATATTGGACTATTATCTTTGACACACTCTCCAAGTTTTGTGAAGTAAAAATTGATCCATCATTTGCAATAGCCATATTTGGTGCTCCAGATGATGATACAAATTTTACCCATAGAAAACACAATATAATCCGCTTCACAACATTATTAGCCAGAAGGCGAATTTTGTTACACTGGAAATCTGCTGCTCCACCCACCGCAGATCAATGGCTTCAGGATTTAATGTTTTTTTTTAATTTGGAGAAAATTAAATATTCTATCAGAGGATCACATACATTTTACTCAGTGTGGAAACTTGTGCTGAAATACTTCAATATTCAGTTAATTCTTAATGATAGAATATAGTGCTGAGCACTCTTGCCTTTGTCCAAAACAATACGATCCTCAACTATTTAAGCACTTGAATTTTGTTGTGTTTTGAAACCTTATTATGATCTCATAATTATCATTTCAGTCTTATTTACACCATATGTATCCCTTCATTTTGTCATTTATGAGCCATTTACCTTTGTTTACAAAAGGCAGTATGTTTTGGGGAGGGAGGAGGGAGAGAGGAGGGTCAACATGTTCAAAAAAACAAAAAACAAATGTATCTTCTACTTGTATAATTGTGTGTTAATTTTGCAAATAAAAATAAATAAATAAATAAAAAGTGAGTGGGCCATCAGGCTGATATCTCTTCGGAAAGGGTGTCGTCATATCACCTTTGTTGCCATGGAGCCTACACAATCTTGGGCTATGATCAAATGAAAGCTACTGTTCAAAGGAAATACGACATCAGTTCACAGACCTACCAGCAGCAGTTTCGTGTCATGGAGACCAATCTCAATGAGTCCCCTCAGGAGCTGTATGTCCGGTTCAAAAACTTGTTTTGCAGATGGGTGCAGTACAACAAGAGTACCAAAGAGGAAGTAAGGGAAACCCTGGTCTTGGAACAGTATTTGCGTGTCCTCTACACCGAGGTGAGGATGTGGGTAAAGGACTGCAGCAGAGGCAGCCAACCTGGTGGACATTTTTGTGGCAGCACAGAAGGGGCTAAGGGCTTACTGCTATGCTGGAGTACTGAAGAAGACAGGCAAGGGTAAATCTGATGGCTCTGGTATGGGTGCTGGTCAGGACTGGACACATGTCTACAAGAGTAGCCCCATGACACAAACACTTAATAGAGAGGTCACACTCACTGCGGGAAAACAAAAAGGTTAGACTTTGGCAGTGAGGGACCTCTCATTTGTTTTAGTTGTGGTGCTCAACGCCGTAAAAGTCCTGCCTGTCCAAACAGGAAGTCCAGGGACAACAGTTTGTGCTATATTCCCCGCCCTGTACCCCTTAGGTCTCCAAACCTGGGTAGAGAACCTGTTGTTACTATTGAGTTGAATGGAAAGGCTATGACTGCTTTAATAGATACAGGTTGCTATCAGACGCTGATTAAGAAAGAGCTAGTGCCAGTGGAGTTTTGGAATTAGGGGAAACTGACTGACTATGCGCACTCCAGAGCAGAGGTCAGCTCAGCAGAGGGGCACAATAGAGATGCTGGTGTCGGATATGGTGCAACAGCAAGAATTAGAACCCCCACAGTTGGAGGACCTTGCATTTGAAGGTGACTTAACGGTTTTGCTGAGGGCTGATCCTACCCTAAGTGAGTGCTTTAAGAGAGCAGAAAAAGCAGAGCACTATGAGGCTGCCCTTGGTAATGAGGTGTTTCTGTTGAAAAATAACTTGCTGTATTGCCATAGTGAAGACGGTGTACAGTTGGTGGTACCTGAAAGATTTAGACAGGAGGTCCTACATCTTGGCCACACAGTTCCATTGGCTGGTCATTTAGGCCATGTGAAAACCCTGCAACAGGTTAAGCAAGCACTTTTACTGACCTATACTTTACCAGCTGGGTAAAGATTATTGCAGATCTTTCCCAGAATGTCAGCTGTATGGGAGCAAAACTATTGCTCCTGTTCCACTCATTCCTCTCCCAGTAGTTGACACCCCGTTTGAAAGGACCACCGGACATCCTGAAGCTTTTCCCCTGCGGGAGGTCACTGCTAAGCAGGTAGCTAATGCACTGTTACAACTCTTCTCCAGGGAAGGCATACCGCTAGAGGTCTTAACTGATCAGGGACCTAACTTCATGAGCCACACACAAGGTTAAGTTTATCAATTATTAGGGATAAAATGTGTTCGAACCACCCCCTGCCATCCTCAGATGGATGGCCTTGTTGAAATGTTTAACCAGACCTTGGTGAGGATGCTCAGGAAATTTGTGTCGGAGACGGGGAAAGATTGGGGCTCATGGCTACTCCACCTGTTGTTTGCATATCGTGAAGTGCCACCGTCTTCAGCAGGTTTTTCTCCTTTCGAGCTTCTCTATGACTACCAGGTTCGAGGTCCCCTTGGTGCCCTGAAGGAGAGCTGGGAGGGAGAGTCCCCACCATGTACATCCAACATCATCTCCTATGTCTTTACAATGTGGGAAAAGGTGGCACAGTTTACTGCCCTGGCACGGAAGAACCTGCAGGCAGCCCAGGGCTGGCAGAAGGGGTGGTATGACCAGTCTGCAAGGTCCCGTGAGTTCCAGCCTGGTGCCTGGGTGCTGCTGCTACTCTCAGCTCAGAGAACAAGCTGTTGGCATGGTGGCAAGGGCCCTGAACGGCCCTGTGATAGGTTGGACAGCTGCCTTACATGCTTATTACTGTTAATTATGTATTGCTTTTTTGTTTTGGGTTTTGCATGCTCTCTGTCCTGTCCTTGAATGCTAGGGGTCTGCAGGACATGGGGAAATTAAGGCATGTGTTAATGCTTGCTAAAGGGGCAGATGTCATTTGTTTTCAGGAGACTTATTGGGATGAGGAAAGTGTAGATTAGGTGGTTCAGAGGTGGGACGGGGAGGTGTTTGTGAGCAATGGTGTGGAGGGGGGGATACGGTGTGGGGTGGCAACTTTGATAAGGAGGGGGTCTGTGGAGAGTGCCGCGCTCACTTATAGAGATGGGGTGGGGAGGACAGTGAGGGTGTTGGTCGATTTGGGGAACGGGAGGGTGGAGATTATTGAGTGTGTATTCACCAAATGGTGAGCAGGAGAGGAAACTTTTTTTCAAGAGCCTGGGGGGATACCTCCTGGTGAGGGGGGGTTTGTGGTGGGAGATTTTAATACTGCCCTGTCAAGAGCTGATGTGGGGCAGAATATGGGGTTTAGGTTAGGGGGTGCCAGAAGGGTTTTGATGGATGTTATGGAGGCTGGGGATTTTTTTTTTAATTTTTGGAGAAATGTGAATGCTGGGGGTAGGGTTTTCTCTAGGCAACAGGTGGTGTTGGGGCAACTCAAGCAAAGTAGAAAAGATTATGGGTGGTGTGGTAAGGAGTAGCTGTGCTGTGTCACAACTGCCAAATATGTGTACACTGCTGTGAGTGATCATGCCTGTTCTCCTTCCAGGTGTAGTTGGGGGAGGTGTGCAGGGGTCCTGGGGTGTGGTGTCTTAAATACACACTTTTTGGGTGGGGAGGCATATTGTGAGGGGATCAGGGTGCTTCTGTATGAGCAGCTGGAATCCCTGCTGTTTAGGCTTGACAAACAGGCATGGTGGGATAATCTCAAGTATTCAATCAGTTTTTTCTGTTGAGTATGGGGTTTAGAGGAGGAGGTGGATGGATTGGGAGGAGCAGGGGGTGAGGGCCCAGCTGGAATAGGGAGTATGGGAGGGCAGGGGACAGGAGGAATTTAAATACGGAGCATATGAGCAGGCAAGTGATATGTTGTCAGATAGGCTATTCAATGAGGTAAAATGTACATTAAAATTCATTAAAAATGAGATTACAAGTGAAAAACAATTGATACTTTTAATTAAATACTTTAATAACAGATATTTAGTACATTCAGACGTTTACATGACAGATAAATTAATTTAAAAGTTAGTTTTATATGAACACATAAATTCTTACTCTGAGGAACTGGTGCAGCGCTGTCGGCCATTTTCTTCATCAAAATTTTACGTCCAGAATTATCTGTGATGTATAAAACTGCAATTCCTTATGGGATGCAGTACGCAAGGCAGACTGGTTTGATGTACACTAGCAATATTTGTATAGTAGTGGTCAGTAGTGAGTGGGGACAGAAGGATAACTCGTCCTATACAAACCTTATTCACCAAATAGACACCGGGCAGCAGAAAGGCCACAGTGAAGCTGAGATAGTTGTTGTAGTAGTGTAGCCATCAGCCCTGGCCTGGACCTGTGTGACATGCCGGAGAAGTTTTACTTCATAGGCTAGTGAACATAACCCAAGATGCTTGAGAATCCCCTCACCTTTCTATTTAGGGCTATTGAAATAAAGGAGAGACTGTTAGTGGCTGTGAAGGAATTAGGAGCAAATGAGCATTACAGCCCTGAACTCTTTAGAATGACAGAATGTCTGTATCTGTAGCGAGCGTGTATCTGTGGGTGTGGTATAGGGGAATGTGTATCTGTCTGGTGTAGGTAGTGTGTATCGCTGTGGATTGGGTAGTGTGTATCTGTGTGGAGTTGGGAGTGAGTATCTGTCTGGTGTGGCATAGGGGAGTATGTATCTGTGGGTGTGGTTTAGGGAGTATGTATCGATGGGTGTGGTTTAGGGAGTGTGTATCTGTGGGTGTGGTGTTGGGGAGTGTGTATCTGTGGGTGTGGTG
Source organism: Albula glossodonta (assembly GCA_019788955.1). NCBI lineage: Eukaryota > Metazoa > Chordata > Actinopteri > Albuliformes > Albulidae > Albula > Albula glossodonta. The sequence goes on along the minus strand of JAFBMS010001100.1, from coordinate 23,654 downwards.
TAGGGAATGTGTATCTGTGGGTGTGGTGTAGGGAGTGTGTATCTGTGGGTGTGGTTTAGGGAGTGTGTATCTGTGGGTGTGGTTTAGGGAGTATGTATCGGTGGGTGTGGGTTAGGGAGTATGTATCTGTGGGTGTGGTGTAGGGAATGTGTATCTGTGGGTGTGGTTTAGGGAGTATGTATCTGTGGGTGTGGTGTAGGGAGTATGTATCTGTGGGTGTGGTTTAGGGAGTATGTATCTGTGGGTGTGGTGTAGGGAGTATGTATCTGTGGGTGTGGTGTAGGGAGTGTGTATCTGTGGGTGTGGTTTAGGGAGTATGTATCTGTGGGTGTGGTGTAGGGAGTATGTATCTGTGGGTGTGGTGTAGGGAATGTGTATCTGTGGGTGTGGTTTAGGGAGTATGTATCTGTGGGTGTGGTGTAGGGAGTATGTATCTGTGGGTGTGGTGTAGGGAGTATGTATCTGTGGGTGTGGTGTAGGGAGTATGTATCTGTGGGTGTGGTGTAGGGAATGTGTATCTGTGGGTGTGGTGTAGGGAGTGTGTATCTGTGGGTGTGGTGTAGGGAGTGTGTATCTGTGGGTGTGGTTTAGGGAGTGTGTATCTGTGGGTGTGGTGTAGGGAGTGTGTATCTGTGGGTGTGGTGTAGGGAGTGTGTATCTGTGGGTGTGGTTTAGGGAGTATGTATCGGTGGGTGTGGTGTAGGGAATGTGTATCTGTGGGTGTGGTTTAGGGAGTGTGTATCTGTGGGTGTGGTGTAGGGAGTGTGTATCTATGGGTGTGGTGTACGGGAAGGTGCAGCTGGTAGATGGGGGGCAATCGATGTGTTTCTCAGTAGAGCATCTGCTTGTCTTACAGGAGAGGCTGCAGAAATACACATGGGGCATGACAGAAGAGAACCAAATAGACGAAAATTTCAGAAACCCTCAGAAATCATTACAGGAATGATTATGCATTTTAAAGCATTTTAAAACAGTGACCAAAATTTGATAATCCAATGTCAAAATCACCAATACCAATTTAAACACATTGCAAATGATATTTTTCAGGTCAAGGAAAAGCTGAGAAGCCCAAAGATACTTGTAAAACCCCAGCTTTATTTCAAATTGAAGGCATTCCATTAACATTTTAATCAACCAAAAAACAGTTAGAACAGCCGAAAGTAACAACATCACATGGTCCTTGTTTTAATTTAACACTAGTCCACTGGAGGTGGAAATCTCCCCTGCAACAGGGTACCATCAAGCGCCCTTTTCAGCATGTTATTACAATCCCTGAAGATGCAATAAATACATGACCCACTAGAGGGCAGTGTCATATAATACTTGACAACCATATGTATAGGAAGTTAAAAAGTGAATGTTTACGGGTGTATATGTGAAGCAAAAGTTTGAATATAGGTCATTGTTCGCTGAGAAAATAAAATCTGAGCAGGCTTAGGACCATGTATAACCTATCTGAACAGCCCTGATGGTCTGTAATCCTGATTAACATGGTGCAGGGAGTCCTCAGTGAGTTTGACAGAGAGAGGTGACCACTGGGTCATTTCCATGTGCTGGCATTGTGTTGTTTCAGCAGCATATACAGTGTCTTCAGTACTTTAGTTTCTTCTTCTATTCTATTTCTCAGGAGTGGCTTTTTTTACTGCCACATCCTCTCAAGCCCATAGTATTGTGTTGTTTTCTCACAGTGGAAGGATTGACAGAAACTGTAGATTTGTTCAGATCTGAGGTGTTAGGATTATTTTGCCCTATTTTGTGGGATTATAAATAACACATTGATGACTTATTTTAAGAGCACTGTGGTTTCTTCCAATGTGCAAGGGAAAGATAGAACATTTTGTACATGGTCCGTGTTACAACCCAAAACCCAAGGACAGGAAACACTACGGTAGTCTAGGGGATACAGCCATTCACCCGGCCTGAGCTTCGGTTGTAACTTAACTGATGTATGCTTTGACGTGGACGTCAGTATGTATGAATCTAAATTTTGGGATCGTAGCACTGAGGGAACAAGGTGCGCTTACCTCCTCCTGGGCAAACACCGGACCCGCTCCTTGTGGTGACGCCAGAGTCGGCCAGCCCTCGTTCGTTGTTCGTTCAGATTATTATTATTAGGTGCGAAGTTAAGTTTCCTGTGTTCTGTAATATGGTGAGTACCAAACCAAAAAGATTCAAAGGGAGAACGCTGAGAAATTCCTGGCACGCACTTCTGTCTCAGCTTCACACAGGGACTCCACCCCTGCCTGCTTTAGACCTGTCCAGGTTATGTTCAGTCAAGTAAGAATCTTTCCCCTGTATAGTTTACCACGATGTGTGATATAAAAGCACACTAAAATAAAAGTTCAGATAGGGGCCTCTGGGTGGCTCGCAGAATAAATTATTGCCTACGAGCCCTGAGCTCGGGGGCTTGATCCTTGGCCTTGCCATTGCCAGCCAGGTCAGAGGTCCCCTTGGTGAGGCAACAATTGACCAGCCTCACCAGGGTTTGATACAGGGTAAGCCAGCTATCTTGTTTGGTGGCTTGGCCTCATCACAATAGCACCCTCCCTGTCATGCTGCTAAAGGATGCTAACAATAAAAATGTAACATTGGATTGATTGCCTCCTTCTCCTGTACATGTGTACTCTGTCAAAATGTCTGAAGGTCTCTCACAGTTGAGGTGAGGACAACTTTTCAATTTTGCTGAGTCAAAACTAGTTGGCATGTGTCAAATGTGCAGATGTTATAACTGTTGAATTACACATATGTTATTCATCGATGTCATATTTTATATGTTCTATATGACATTATTACATTACATTATATATTATACTGCCTTTATATATATATTTTAATTTTTCTCAACTGTAGTGTCCATTGTTTGTTACTGTTAGAAGCTGCACAGAAACTCACCAGGGAGAAAAGGTGGAATACAGATTTGAGCACCGATCTTCCACAGTGAACTTCAAGCCCTTAACCAGTCAGCCAAAAGATGATCTCTTGCTACTGCCACCAATTATGTTTCCCTATTTTTATTTCTGTTTAGTTTTGTCTTGTTTAAGGAGTGCCAAAGGGCCATCTTAGCTTATGATGCTCAGATCACAAAACATTTTCGTTCATGATGATGCAAAGCGAAATGCTTTTGAAAATGTAATGCTAGCTTACAAATAAAAGCTGGATATGTTTCCAGCTGTTTCCGTAATTAGTGTAAGTAGCTTTCGTTCTGTAAATAAGGGGGGATTGGGTCATTATTGTTTCAGTGCAAGACCAGCAAGAATGTTGTTTCAGTACCACTTGTGGTTGGTAATTCAAGCAATATCAATATTTAATCAATCCAAGAATCAAAAGTGATTCAGTGCCTCTGCCTGACATCATTTTATTAATTTTAGATTCATCATCATTTTAGTTGAATGAACTGTGATATTCAGACACTGCTAATACAGATATGTTTGATGACATATTTGATGACCGTTAACTTTTCTTAGCTTACATTAGCAAGCTAGTGTTTCATATTTATTAACCCATGTGGAGGTACCGTGGTCTTAGGTGTTATTTACTGGACCTGCTGAACAAAGCCACTAGGCTGTGCTGTCCTTCCTGCTCTGCTGACTGTGGTGGTGTGTGACTCCAGCAGGCCCAGGGCCTCTGCAGACTCTGATAACCCCAGCAGGCCCAGGGCCTCTGCAGACTCTGATAACCCCAGCAGGCCCAGGGCCTCTGCAGACTCTGATAACCCCAGCAGGCCCAGGGCCTCTGCAGACTCTGATAACCCCAGCAGGCCCAGGGCCTCTGTGGACTCTGATAACCCCAGCAGGCCCAGGGCCTCTGCAGACTCTGATAACCCCAGCAGGCCCAGGGCCTCTGCAGACTCTGATAACCCCAGCAGGCCCAGGGCCTCTGCAGACTCTGATAACCCCAGCAGGCCCAGGGCCTCTGCAGACTCTGATAACCCCAGCAGGCCCAGGGCCTCTGCAGACTCTGATAACCCCATCAGGCCCAGGGCCTCTGCGGACTCTGATAACCCCAGCAGGCCCAGGGCCTCTGCAGACTCTGATAACCCCAGCAGGCCCAGGGCCTCTGCAGACTCTGATAACTCCAGCAGGCCCAGGGCCTCTGCAGACTCTGATAACCCCAGCAGGCCCAGGGCCTCTGCGGACTCTGATAACTCCAGCAGGCCCAGGGCCTCTGTGGACTCTGATAACCCCAGCAGGCCCAGGGCCTCTGCAGACTCTGATAACTCCAGCAGGCCCAGGGCCTCTGCAGACTCTGATAACTCCATCAGGGCCAGGGCCTCTGTGGACTCTGATAACTCCAGCTCCATCAGGGCCAGGGCCTGTGATGAGATGGATGTTGCTCAGAGGAGCGGCTGACTGGGTGCTCTCATGACTGCTGCTTCCTCTGAGCCTAAACCCCCTGCCTCTGCTGGAAGCCCTGTTACCCCTGTGGATTCATCCTTTTCTATCTCCTCTTTCACGGCAGGGAAGAGCTTTTCAAAGCAGGCCAGCCTCACTGCATTGGGACAATGGATGTGGACTGTGCCATTAGTGTAAATGTACCCATCCAGTGTGACTGTTAAAATGCTTGTCTTTGTAGACAGTTATTTTGCTCCCTTTTTGTATTTCCCCCCTGAACCTGAAACCTTTTTGATCCTTTTGTTGATATTTTCAACCAAGTCCATATATAGGGTGTTTTAGGGTTTTTTCTCATTTTCTTCAGTTTGTTTCTTTTCAGGCATTTCACTTTTCAGCATACAAGATACTGAATCTGTCTACCAGTGTGCTTGGTTGCTGTGGTAAATTTGTATTAATACAACATTTATATTAAATGAAAGGCTTACTGCTGCCTCTTTATTGCACTTATTACCTTCCTCCAAGCTTTTGTGTTGTTTTATTTCTTATTCCTTGTTTTAATTTCTCAATGAGACATGATATTCTGTCTGTCCTTGTATACCTTATGTGTTTGTTGAACTTAAAAAGACTATAGGCTGGTTAAAGGAATTAACCTTTATATTTCTCTCACTAGATGACAATACCGTCTCCATGGGGTGGGATAGCCATCACTCGGGAGGTTGCCAGCAAAAATAATGAATGTTAAGGAATTTAATATATCATACTTTTTAATAATATTTCAAACAGCTGTATATTATCGAAGTTTGTGTCTGTGCATTCCCCATGATTCATGTCACGCAATCACACTAATTCACAAGCCGTAGCGTTCAACTACAGGACAGCACAGCAACAAAACAGAAGAGTACACTGAAAGCTAATTCTATTGAATCTGCAACTTTTCCTGTAATTATGGATGGAATTTAATTTAACTGCAAAGTGACCTGTTCCACTAGTGAATAATAAAGAAACTAATAATAGTTGGTAATCAAGCATATAATTGATTACTTTCGAATATCTAGTATTAAATAACAACATATCCCATTAGGTAAGAAAGCAGTAAATCAATATTACATAATAGTAGCTCAAATGTTATAATTAAAGCAGGGACAAAGTTGAAGTTAGATTGAATCCCATCCTTTCTCTCTGGGTCCATTTATCAGATCTAAGGTCCTGTTTCACTCAGTCTAAACAAACTCAGAAGAGACTTGTGTGCACATACAATGTTTCTTTTTCTTACTTTTGAATACTTTTCAAACATTTACAGCCATTTAAGACAAAAGTTACAAACATAATTGTGCAGCAGTTTGAATCCATTTCCAAATGTTACATAAATTAAAGTAATATTTATAAATATATCCTTTATAAACATAATACTTTTTATAACATAAATACAGCACATTTATGCAGGAATGAAGTACATCACTGTACGGCAGAGATGACCCATCGCAGCTGTGGCTGTTGATCCTTCACCTTTCGCCTCGACTGTCTTTATTTGCATGTCTCTGCTTCATCCCTCCACAATGCTGATGATGGTCATTCTTCCTGCTAAAAATTGGTTTTTTGAATAAAATGGCACTTTTCCTTAGATGAAGACCAGTAGAAGCAAATATGTCCAATCCCATGATCCTCTTCGTGTTCTGGAACAGAAACCAGAAAGCTGTGAAATTAAGTGCTAACACTAACAATTGTACATCAAGATAAACAGCAATTAAATAAATGTTTGGTCTTTTCTATTTTTTTTTAATTTTGGTGAAGAGTAAAGGTCAAGATTTGATTATTTTTAAATTAATTTGATCCTCCATTTTATGTTTAATGCACTACACTGAACAGAAATTCCGCCACAACTTCAGCTCTGCAGACCCCTGGACTGCACAGTCTCTCTACAGTCCCCCAGCTGAAGTGCAAAATCACTCTGCAGTCCCACAGCTGAGTTGCGCAGTCACCCTACAGTCCCTTTGCTGAGCTGCGCAGTCACTCTGCTGTCCCCCAGCTGAGCTGCGCAGTCACTCTGCAGTCCCAAAACTGAGCTGTGCAGTCTCTCTGCAGTCCCTAGCAGTCATTTCAATAAAGTGAGGGGGAGACTCTGTTGCAGTGGCGAGAGAAACCCCCCTACCTGACACTGTGGCACTGTCAGTAATGGCTACCAGCACTCATTGAGCACCTGCACAGTTAGTTTTGGCATCCTGACACAGTACTGACATGGACCACACTACCACAGTAACATAGCCAGTACTAACTTGGTCATTCCAAGTTTTAGACTATTTAGCTACAACAAGTGGTTTAATTTTTTTATGATATTGCTGGTTACGTCCTAAAAAATGCCGGTCTCTTTGCAAATTCTTTCTTTCATTCTCTCCTCAGCTTACTCAGGATTTTGATTTTGATTGAAAAAAATCAGGTACATGTAAAACATCTCTGTCATTTTTCAGTGAAAAGAACTAAAGGAACCCCCTTCTCCTATTCGTCAATAAATTGCTTGGATAGGATTCCCAGTGTGCTGTAGTCTGGCTGTTATTCTCCAAATTTTGATATGTTTCCAGTTTTTTTCTCATTGGTTTCAAGAGACACAAATGTCTCATCCCTGATAGATACCATGTCTGCACACTTCACTGGACTGAAACAGCAATTTCATGGACCCTGTTTCATGCATGATTAAAATGACTTTATGTGGGCCCAAAGCCCGTTTGTCTTCCTAACTCAAAACTCTGTTACAGAAATCAAGGAAACCTCAATGAATCAGAGTGACAGCAGTTGAGACACCTCTTCAGCACTTGCTCTCTCACCTCGTTTTACTTATCAGTAATGAATGAGTAACCTCAACTGTCAGATTAAACCACTCCCTCCATTCACATCAATATTCAAGGCAGAAAACCAAATGCCATAGTTGCCTCTGAGTCCAGGATGGTGTCAGACTTTGGCTATCCATCACTGAGCTCCATGTTGCACTTTATGTAGAACAAAGCAACTGCAGGCTTCCCACTGATAAATGACAAAATTAGGCACTGCTGTGTACACAATTCTTTTTTTTGATACTGTTCACATGTGCTTCATTTAAGTGGTACATGGTATCCAGCACAACATCAAGCCCATTTACCTACAGTCTGCAGAGTATCCAGCACTGCATCAAGCTCATTCACCTACAGTCTACAGAGTATCCAGCTGTGCATCAAGCCCATTCACCTACAGTCTACAGAGTATCCAGAACTGCATCAAACCCATTTACTTACAGTCTACAGAGTATCCACCATTGCATCAAGCCCATTCACCTACAGTCTACAGAGTATCCAGCACTGCATCAAGCCCATTCACCTACAGTCTACAGAGTATCCAGCACTGCATCAAGCCCATTCACCTACAGTCTACAGAGTATCCAGCACTGCATCAAGCCCATTCACCTACAGTCTACAGAGTATCCAGAACTGCATCAAACCCATTTACTTACAGTCTACAGAGTATCCACCATTGCATCAAGCCCATTCACCTACAGTCTACAGAGTATCCAGCACTGCATCAAGCCCATTCACCTACAGTCTACAGAGTATCCAGCACTGCATCAAGCCCATTCACCTACAGTCTACAGAGTATCCAGCACTGCATCAAGCCCATTCACCTGCAGTCTACAGAGTATCCAGTACTGCATCAAGCCCATTCACCTACAGTCTACAGAGTATCCAGCCCTGCATCAAGCCCATTCACCTACAGTCTATGCTCCATGTTCTATAGATTGAACTAAAATATATATATATATTTATGAACTTCAATTAAAATATCTGAATTTTCATTTGCAAAGTCTAATACGTTATGTGCAATTAGTCTTATAGCTTTTCAGTTTCAAACATTTTATGGATTCATAGCCAAACAGTTAAACAGAAACTTTAAATGAGCTGTAGAGTGAAGTGTTGGTAATCTTATGTAGTTGTCTAGCTAATAAATGAAGGACTATGTAAATCAAGTGTATGTTGACAAAGTTTACATAGTAATGACAAGTGAGATGACAAGACAGATGCACATTAGTCCTGACGAACACTCAAATGACCACTGGTTTCAGTAGTAAGAGCAAGTAACTTTTTTCCATATGTGGTTTTAAGATCCTGAGACATTTTGGGCACCAGTCTAAATCTGCAAATGCTAATGAAATCCTGCTTATACACCTGACACTCCTTTTAGTGTTCATTTTTAGTGTTTTCCTATTCGGATGGCACTTGCCAGGCTCCACATCATGAGCTCCATACTTGAAGTGATTTCTTAATATAGCAGTGATAGTGGGCTATAATGCTCCACCAATGCCTGCTCTGAGTGTCAGACATCATCCATTGGCTGGGGCTGGCCTTATGCTACTCACAGACAGCCTGTGTCCACTTCCTCCTAGCAGCCCATGCCGCTTAGGGTGCTAATCCTGTCAAGCTTGTGTCCGAAGCAGCCACCACGAGCTGGCTGCGTCGGTGCTTTCTTGACTGCTGTCTTCTGTTTCCGCAGGCCAGGCTGGTCGTTCATCATGCGGTACCACATGCCTTTGGCTCGCGTGCTCAGCTGCAGATCCTGCAGGAGACGTGATCTCATGCTTTCTAGATTCCTCTCCCGCTCTCCTGATGCCAGGTATTCGGACAGCTCTTCACCCAGTAAATTTCTAAGGGACTGCAACACAGAAACCAGAACAAATGCGGCATTAGAATTGCAAGTCCACATTCATTGCTTCCGCGAGTAGTAGTAAGGAGCTCTGGGTACTCTGATTGGGTGTGCTGATCCCCTTGCTTTGGTACTCTGAAAAGCCTTGAATAAAAAGCATATAGCCAGCAAGACACAAGAGAGTATGCAATGGTTTTTGTAAATCATCTCTCCTGGGGAAGACGAACTACATTACTACTCAGCACTATATTATACAAATTACTCCATCATCTGACAACAATTTAGAACTGTATCCAAAAATGCTTTTCCAGTAGAATATCAATTTTTAAATATGCTAACCCTATTTTTTAGCACATGGTAGATTGTTATCAGTTTTATTATACAATAATACAATAAAATTTATCCAACAATTTAATTTGAGGGTAACAAAATATATCTATATTAGTCAATTCCACAAGGAAAATAAAAACGAAAGTATTGATCTGCCGTTTTATGGTGAATGATTATTAAAGTATTATTGGCTAGGCTGACAGTCATTCTAACAGTTAAATTTCAGTAATTGTTTAACGTCAGACTAGCAATATTTTGCATGGCGTGTGAGGGGATTCGACATTTCAATTTTGTGTTGATATTATAATTATTTATAAATATTAAGACGTGTATCCAAAGCTTTACAATACATCATTTTCTGTCCTAAATCATACCTTAATTTATGTAATTGTTAAGAGTGCTGCATGAACAGCTGTCGCTATAATTTTCCCATATCCGATAAATTACAATTTTGACTTCACAAAAATACACAGGACAATCATAAACAAAAGTGTATGCAGAGTTATAAACCCCATCTTTTCTTCGGAGTCATTCATGAACATTCATACGTGCAACAAGTATGTGCGCTGCAGTCTTCCAAAAAGCAACAGGTGTTTGTGTGCACTGCGCTCCATTCGGCCTCATTTCGTTTTACCACTTGCTTCTTTAAAATCATTACATTGTCTGTACTATTCCCAGGGGAGAGGCTTTACGACAAACCGATGTAAAAAAGTATCTGTGTAGTTCGCTTACCGTTCCTTAAAGACACCGATGTATATTTTTCCTGCTCACAACATTGCACGTTGCTGTATAATTCCTAAGAGCCAGATTTTATTTTAAGCACCAAATAGTAAAATCAAATGGCTAGCAGATCTCTGTTTCAGAAATATAGAAGAGGCCCATATCCTCAGGACTTTACTTACTGAACTTTATTTACAATACACATCTCATTAGAATCTCACACTTCTCTCTCCCTTCCTGCAATTTTCTAATCACTGAAGAAAATGGCATCGTACTACGTTGTCATAGAAAGGTAAAACAGAATTACACGCTGGCTTCATGATAAATATTTACGTATGGGCCTTTTCTTTTACATTGCTGTTACTACATGGTCTTGCCAGGACAATTTCTGTTATGTTATTTTTTACATTGCGACACCTCCTTACTTTAACAGCATAGTGGTTGTAACTGACAACTAGAGTTTACAGGCTGTCAAAGATGCAAACAATCCGTACATTGTATCCTGTTATGGTGATAAATAGTCTCTCTAGTCTAGGAGATTACCATTAGGGGTTTAAGTGAATGCCAACACTTTGTGGTCCAGGAAACAAAATTAGTTGACACCTTTTACAATATGTAAATCATCTCACCTTTTGTTGTGCAGGAGTTAACGGTGTTGCTTCTGTGCTGGAGGAAAGCAGAGTCATCAATAGTCCACAGACCATTAATTGCGAGACATTCATTGTGGATGCTGAAGCTGAATCCACTGTGCGTAAAATTAGGAACAGTATTATGATGTCTCACTGCTCTTAAACACTTCCCTTGCTCCAAGGATTATCAAATGCTATTCTGTAAAACACCAGACGCGCTCTATATAACACCACAAGCCGTGATGTCATAGCCACCTACATGGGTGATTTCCCCCTCCTTTCTTAATCCTTTTGCCAGTATTTGAATGCTACCTGCGTCAGGAAAACATGTCACATCAACATATTAGACATGATTTCCCTGCCAAATGTATGTATATTTTTCCTTTTTAATTTACACGTGCTTTCCTGCGATTTACTAAACAATTGACTAATTTTCAGGTGGGAACTGAAAAACTGATTCCCCTGCCTAGTTTAAGTATGCTTTCACTAGTGCAACAGTTACAATAGCTTTTCTGCAATTTACTAAACAAATGACGAGTGATGGGATGCACTGGAATACTCAGACTGAAAATCCGACGGTCGTTGTCAAATGCAATCTCCGCAGCGAAAAATTAAATTTTTATTAGAAGCATGTCTGTTGTCCATCGAATTACGTTTGCTGGTAATAAACAATGGTTACTGGCTGTCTGTCTCTGCCTCTCTATATATTACATATATATAGATGGACGAATATACACACATACGAACACGCACACACACACACACACACACACACACACACACACACACACACACATTCACACACACACTTTATGACAAGTCGAATGCTCTTGCTATTCTTGTAACCATGACCGAAAACAATATATCGATTGGTCATTTCACCCGACAAAATGCTGAGCACTGGGGTTATACCTTACAGGATGATGTTGGTAAATCTAGATTTTGTGAAATCACACTGCTGTCTGAGTGAAAAATCGCAATCTGACAGTAAAACAGCTTTATTGACTAATGTCATTTAAGTATATTTTAGCTGGCAACTCATGAAAGTCATGATGATCTGCTGCTTACTCCTTCTAAATCTACGTGACAGCTTAGATTATTGAAGGGTAAGGAAAACATGCTGGACCACCTACATGGAAAAACGCAATATAAACTTTGGCTGTTTAAACCGTTACACTTGTTACCCATTTTATCAGCGATTTCTAATCATCGTTGTGGCAACATCCCCAAATGCCAAACATCGTCTTAGTTTGTCTACTTCTCACATTTATAAAGATGCATAACAATAGAAGATCCACCGCTTCTCTCTGCCCAAGAGTTGTCTCTAACATATCTCCCAACTTTTGATATGTCGAGCTAAAGGTAAGTAAGCGATGGTTTCGTAACTAGTCATTTACTTTTTATGAAGTGGATTACCCAAACGCCAAATACTAGGAATTGTATCTATAAAAGTATACAGACTATTTTTTTTCTTGTTTTGGTTGTTTTGAAAAACAATTTTGTTGAGGAAGAAGCGGATTGCAGTTAATCTAATTTAGAATATGGCTATATTATAAAATAAAACACATAGATTGCCCACAATGAATCAGTGAGACCAAACCATTCCAAGTGAGCAAACGGGTTTACCTTAATGAATGATTTTTGCCACTATTCCGTTAGCTGAAATGCGTGAAAACGCGAGGATGCAACATAGAAGTAATTGCATGTTTGGCATGTAATGCCATAGAGTGTATATTTAGAATTATTCTCAAATATACCATAAAAAACAGCAAGGAAAGACAAATGGTCTAATTTAAGAAGAATAACATTCCCCACTGGAACACAGAGTGGCAGTATTTGCTGGCAGAAGGGGCTGGAACAATGGAACGGGGGTTAGAGTAATTGACTTTATGCGATCTTTATTAACTGAAGAGGAAAAAATGTCATATCCAGAGAAACGCGTTCATCAACCTTTGTTAATATTCATGTACGTATGGTCATATACTTTTTATTAGAATATTTCATCTAAATATGCCCAGGAGGCATTTGTCGTTAATGCTGGGGAACGGATAGGCCTACTGGCAGCAGTGGCGGCGCATATCGCGTCACATGTTTAGATGCTGCAGGACGTCATTAATCGAAGGTACTTTTACTGGGTCTTTCCAAAGCTATAACAATGTCAATTTCATGTGGACCGAGTTTTGATACCGACAAACAAATTATTTTATGTAAATATTTTTCATTGATACCAGTGACTCTGAGCTCAATCACCACCACAAACCAAAGTATACAATACACTCACGGCACTCTTTCCAGCGCGCAAGAGCTGGTCGAATTAAAGCCAAAATCTGCTGAGATTGGGCCCCTAACTATGAACCAGTACTTAAAATATATCCCTATTTTCTCGACTCTCACTGAGTTTTTTAAAAATATGAAGCAATGTGCGCAACCACTACTGCTAGTAGTTTACCAAAGGGAAAGGTGGATAAATATACTTCATTATTAGGAGACACCCTCAGTATTATTGCAGACGCGTCATTGCAGCTCTGACCACGCCCCTTATTTATTTGACGATTTTCCAATGGAGAAATGAATGGTTTCGTTCTCAAAACCCGACTTCTCAACAATAGTTTGAATACGATTTGTTTCACAGAACAGACACCCTCCTTTTACTGTGGTGTGGGAAGAGGAGCTGCAGTCTTTGGGTGTTGGGCAACATGGCACAGTGTTGTAGGATAGTAGCTTGCATGTATTCATTTAAACATTTTTTAAAAAAATCACTCACAGCACTGCCCCCCTCTATCACTGCGGAGACCCTTTGGCATTAAGCTAACTGTACAAATAACCATTAATGTAACCCTAAAACATTAACATTAACACACTAATACAGACAAACTAAGCTAGTTACTAAGTTAGGAGCATAATCCGCTAGGCCTCTTTGAGTCTAAATAGTAACATCTTCGGTTCCTCTGAGACATCACTGGGCTCATCCAGGTGAAAATAGGCTGTTGTGACAGGTGAGTTACTTGAGTACTTTGGGAGTTAGCAGGCAAATGTGGCTCTAAGGGGCCTTCCCCTGGGCCCTTAGCAGCTTCCTCTGTCCCAGGCTGTATAACTCCATGTCTACGGCTTTGTATCCACCCAGGAATACTATGTAATCAGTCGTGGTGCATGACCTTTTCACAGCGGTCTTTTTCTGTGTGCAATGATGATGAATGACCCTGCCATAGAGCCTGATGTTTGGGACCACACCTCTTCCTTTTGGTGCTTTCCTTAACAAAAACAAAATCTCCAAAATTGCAAGAATTTGCTTTGACCCATTCTTTGACATGTCCTTGGTCATAATCCCTTTTTTGGCACATTGAACCTTTTGGGTTCTGGTGGGCAATAGCTGGACCTAATGAACGTCTGCTTACAGGTTCTGCTGCCTACCATGAGCTTGACTGGGAGTGAACCAGTGGCAGAGTGATTTGTGCTCCGGTAAGCTCCTATCAGGGTGAGTTGTGGTCCACTAAGCTGCTGTTAGCAAAGATCCTGAGAGGGCCATCTAGCCTTACTTTGCAGCATTTAAACTCCTCTGCTCAAGAGAGGCAGCTCAAGTGCTCCTTGTCCATACAGGCCTATGGGGTTCAGACCCATGGAACTCATAACCACTTCTTCACGCAGGAGCCGAACTTTCTCTCCATTATCTGGACTCTTGTGAGGGGTATGTCATAAATAGTTTGTGGCCACATCAGGACGATAGCAGGGCAAACTGCCGACACCAAGACGGATAGACTGATTGATGTTTTCCAGGTCTGCAATCATGTCCTGTCTCAGTTTCCGGACCTGGTCACTTTCCCCTAAAACATGTGTCATATTGCCTTCCAAGGCCTATTATAGGTTTCTCAGACACCGTTGATATTGACTCCTCACTGATGAACCTTTGGTCTGACAGCTTCACCTCGATGATGGAAACACTTCTTGATTTGGACAGGTTGATATTCATCCTAGCCCATTCGATGATCTCTTGCAGTTTTGAAAGCAGCTGCCTGGTTTCATGGTGCTATTTTGGTCAAAGTTGTCATGTCATCCACGTGCGCTCTGATGGGTGGTGGCTGGACTCTGGCCTTAGGCCGATGTTTTACTTTGTGAATCTGTGAGTATGCGAGGGTCTGCTAGGGCCCATGTGATGTAAATTTTGTCATCAGAGGGTGTACGCCAGGCTCTGTGCACCCTCCAATTTTTTGTGACAAGTCCACGCAGCCACTCTGTTACAAGGGCACCAACTGTGCATACACTGGAAGACCAAGAACTGGAATCAATGGAACAAATCCTCCAAGCGGATTAGAAAATAGTATGATAAGAACAACTATGTATCCTTGGTGTCTGCAGCTGTCAGTGTGCATGTTCATGCACCCACTACTCAATTGGAAGCCTTAATAATCGCCTCCATTGCTATGGTGATAGCTAGTAGAGAGATGGTGCATCCGGCCAGCATGCATACCTCAAGGTCCTAGCACTGATGATGCTCTTGCCTGGTGTTCCATGCTCTCCATTTCCTTACATTTTGGAGGGCTCTGGTTGCTCAATGGGAGGGATGTCAGATGGATTAGCTATCTGTTCATGCCTTCTTTGATCGGAGTATGTTTTTTCCTGCTCGTCCTCCAAATCCTACTTTAATGTTTTAAGAGTTCCCGCTTCTCTTTGGTGAAAAGTGATTTCACAAACTTCAGTGGGTCCTAAAAGAAACATGTTCCTGCTTCCTTGTTTTTGCAAGCCTTTTGTAGGTCCTATTTGCTTGCCTCAAAGTTGTCAACCGACTTTGATGTCTTCCTGGAGTAAGTTGATTCCTTCCTTTTTGCTCTCCAAAGCCTTCCTCCACTGCTTCTTGAGCTCCCTTTCAACTGTGCCAGTCATACTTTCTATGGCACTGCTAAGGTCTGTATTGGTCGTGTCCCATTCTGTCATTTCTGACACTCGACTTAGTCTTTGATTTGGTCTTCTCCCTTGCCTGATTTCTTGGCTGGATGGGCTCCGTACACACCTCAGATATTGTCTCTGTGTTTGCGTCTGCTTCCTCAGATACGGGGGGCCTGATATCCTGCAGTCTTTGGTTTGACTCCTGCTGGACTTCATTTGAATGGCTTGACTGACTTCGTAAGAGGTGTTTGTCAAAGCAAGGCCCCTGATAACCCTCTGTGGATTGTTTTTGTCATTGAGAAACATACATTTTGACAGAAAATTTTTCCCTAAAATTTAGACTGTTGTACTTTTCCAACTGTCCATTATTTCAATTTTAAGGAAAATGTAATTTGATTACACTGTAGATAGTGACCATACATATAATGTCAAGACAAAATGTTTAACCACTCAATATACAGAAGACAGACAGAATGTTTGTTGTATTTAGTAATGTTGATGTACCTCTTTTTACTTTATCTGAAGAAATCTTTTTTTCAGTCCAGTTACATTTAGTGATTCAGTACATTTTCATTAACAACAATAATCCATGCAATATAGCCACTTGTATGGTTTTAGTCCCCAGTATTTCAAACACAAGGAAATGGGTACACGGTAGCATTGTGGGTGAGATAGTGCTGAATGATGAAATGTCAAGAGAGGGTGACTTAACCTAACCCTAGCCAAAAGGTTCCTCGTAGAAAGGTTATCCTGCTCATTCTCCATTCTGTTGAAAATAATGAATGAGGAAAGGATGATCACTGTGGTGGAGAAACATAGAAAGGTTATGTTTTGGTAAACATAAATGAAATATACATATCTGCAAATCCAATAACACCTATAATTTATGTTTTGGTAAACATAAATAAAAGATACATATCTGCAAATTCAATAACACCTATAATACATTCAATAAAATGCTTTAAAAACTAGCCAGTTCAAATTTGCACAACTAGCCAACAGCAAAGTCGACAGCACTCAGAGTAATGATGTTTGTAATGTATTCTTTATACAGCCAGCTCTGTGGGCCATGAACCTTTCTATGTCTCTCCACCTCAGTTATCATCCTTTCCTCATCCATTATATTCAACAGAATGGAAAATGAGCAGGATAACCTTTCCATGTAGTATTCATTCTCAATTCCTACATAAATACAGAAGTCTAACCGCAAAATAAAACAAAAATGTACACACTTGTATATAAAATTTTAACGTATCTTCCATAGACAGGAGGTAGGTGCAGGTTGTGGGTTTAATGGAAACATCTTCCTTCATACAGACAAAGCTCAGAGGAAACAAATCCTTCGAAAAGACAACCACTCACAAACAATGCCTCTTGTACACTGAACAGAACCAAGGAGCTTAAATACACAACTAAACACAATCAGTATCTAAGTCTCTACTCTCTATACATGAATATGGTATTTAGTTTGAAATTCTGAATAATTGTGAAAGAATACCAGAGGATTCAATAGTTTACAAACAAGTATTGACAAAAAATATTCTTGTGCCATGACTCAAAAAATGTAATTTTATTTTTAGATAAAATGCATTGAATTTTACATAATGTATAGGATGGAATTAGGCTTGGAGATGAGACGCCAGGGTAAAAACATCTGATGTGAAAAGATGATAAGGCCATGTCGGGAAAACACATACTTTGGAATGAAGGTCCAAGTTGAGTGTGAGATTTTTTTAATCAGTTTATTTTTAACCAAATGTAATTTTGTAGATTTGTTTTTTGGATGTTATTTTGAAACCTTTTTTGGTTTTGGCATTGATAGATTATGTAGCAACCAGGTCTCAGCAGGTGGTATGTGTGTAAAAATCAGGTGGAAATTGAATATTTTGCTTATATATATATTTGTATTATGCAGTTGCCAGTAACATGGTTTATGGCATTGTGAATACTGTATTTGAACATGATTATATGCCTAAAAATCATTTAGAAATAAACATTTGTTTGTGGCATGGCATTGTGTCTCCTGGCATCTACTTTAGTTTCATACTGTACGTTCGGCCTGATATATTAGCCTGAAGCTGGTCAGATATGATGTACAGGTGTTGAAATGCTTTAGGAAGTTACATGCACTGTACTGTAGATGGGTCAGGCTGTGGAGAGGTTTTGTGAAACCAAGTAGAGTAGACTGAAGTACTGTAAGGTACCAGTACCTGACTTACTACCATTGTCATTTTCAGTGAAGACCAAACCATTTGCAAACCACGTCAGTGAATGACAGCTTTTAAATTTTTTTCATAATATTATTGATGAAATCTCATTCTACCATCACTAGTAAACACAGTTTTATTAGACAGCACATCTAAAATACAGAGAAATGTCAGTGGCAAGACTTTCCAGTTACCTTAATTAGTTTAAACTATGCGATTGATAGAAAAAAGGCATTTAGAGAATCGTCCTGATCTACCTGTAGGGGAGCAGCAGTTTAAAGTATACCTTTTCCTAGATGGTATTCAGCTTGGAGTTTATCCTTAACCGAGTGCAATTTACTCAATGATTTCCACTGACAGTATGTTCTACAAATTGGCACGATCTTAGAAGTAAATTTATATAATGAATCTAAATCTTCCTTTACTATTGTCAAGAACTTTGCAGTAATTTTCTGTTTGGCAACTTATTTTTATTTCTGTGTTTATTTATTTATTTTCTTATTTCGTCAACCCAAGACGAGGGAATTCCGGCGTGCCTGATGAGGCAAACTTCATTTCCCAGAATCCCTGACAGGTCGTTGAACTCTCACTTGGAAACAAAACGCAGTCATCTGGAAGTTCACTTTTCATAAACGCCACTGCAGCAAGGTATTTGACATATGAAATGCATTTAACTTTGCGTAGAATTTATAAAATTAAGTGCTCTTGCCCTCGACGGTTTTCTTGCTCAGACTACAAATCTGTCCAATTCACCATTTTCGGGTAGAGTTGCTCAGACTTTAGGGTAAGCGTCAGGCAGCTGGAGATGGTAGCCAGAAACTCAGCGGAGAGCTAGCTAACGTTAGCCAAACAAATACTCAGCGAATTCGATTACGAAAAGAAATAACTAGCTATGGTTAGTTAAAACGTAGAACTACCAAAACCGTTTTATACGTTATAAAGCGAACCAAACCATATTATATTGTAAGGAGTACCAAACGGTGTTTTTACAGGTATATTTTATTTTTTGTATGAATTGAGGTTGTGACTGAACTAACGTTAACTAATTCTACTGGAAAAAGCCGGTAGCCTATATTCAGATAAAGTCGCCGGGAAGGGAACTAGCTAAATATCAGTGAATTTGCTTTGTATGTTCGCGCACACTCAACTGTCTAACTAGGAACTTTTTCTTGTCTAGTATGAGTACCGGTACATTTTCAAAATGTGAAGGGGAGGGGAGGGTTGCATGTATACCCATCAACAATGGTTAATAGCAAGTAATATGAAAATATTGAATTTTCAGAATGACATACAAAGTGCATTCTGTTAGGCAACGTTATTGTGTTGTTTACACTAAGATAGCCCAAACAAAATATGTGTTTATGTTACATGTTGTAGCCACGTATACTGCAAAGCCTCTTTGGTACATGAACAGAGCCCTGCATCAAACAAATGAGAACCTGTGTTTGTCAGGATTTCCTTAACCAGTTAAAATGTACACCCTATGGTGAAAAATTATCTCTGACAACACAAATATCATGAAAGTCTTTATTCAGGCCTGATGTGTGTCAGACAGATTTTGCTCAGGTAATGTAGCTACACACATGCACACACATTGTAGTGCAGGTCATGTAGCTACACACACTGTAGAGCATGTCTATGTGGGTACATGGGCACTGTAGTGCAGCCTACTGTAGCTACACACATACATACACACTAGTGCAGGTTAATGTGGGTATATACATGCTGTAGTGCATGGCTAATGTGGGTACATACACACTGTAGTGTAGGCTAACGTAGCTACACATATACAAACACACTTTGTTCAAATTACAGCTTAATGTCTTGCTTCACAGACCCACCTGCTGTAGTGCTGATCATGGAGTCTCGTCAGCAAGCCAAAGGCTCCAGTGTACCGCGGGACCCAATTCGCAGTCAGCCCCAGAAAGATGCCTACGCCAGGCTGCTCAGCCAGCACCACAGTGGCAAGTTTCGCTCGTACCGGGACCAGCTAGCCCAGCAGCTGCAGCAGCTGGAGCTGGAGCATAATGGTACAGAAGGTGCTGTGGACAGGCAGAGGGCCCTGGCTGCAGGTGGTTCTGGCAGGCAGGTGGAGAGCTCTGTCGCCCTGTACATGGAGAAGCTGAGCAGCCATGAGGGACCTGCTGAGGGCTCCTCCGAGTCACCTAGAGCCAAGCAGTCAGCTGTTGGGCGGCAGCACTGTGACGAGAGGAGAGACACTAACACCAGCCAGGAAGGAGACGTAGAGTCTGGAGAGGAGGGTCTCGCTGGTCGGCGCCGGCCCAGAAAGCATCGCCACAGCGACTTGGGGCCCAGGTCATCCACAGGTGCAAGTGAAGACTCGAGCCAGGGGGTATCATCCCACCCACAGCAGGCTGGCAGCTCTGGGCCCGCCAAGGAGCAGGACAGGAAGAAATCCAAGAAGAAAAATGTGGCGAAGAGTTGCAAGGAGAGTATCTGTGCCAGTGCGGATACAAAGATCCAGCCAGAGCAGAGTCTCAGTGCGCAGTCCCAAGGTAAGAGTCACCGTAAACAGAGTCTCAGTGCGCAGTCCCAAGGTAAGAGTCACCGTAAACAGAGTCTCAGTGCGCAGTCCCAAGGTAAGAGTCACCCTGAACAGAGTCTCAGTGCGCAGTCCCAAGGTAAGAGTCACCCTGAACAGAGTCTCAGTGCGCAGTCCCAAGGTAAGAGTCACCCTAAACTAGGGCTGGGCGGTATGGCCTACAATTTATGGCACGGTATAATTCAAAGCATGGACGGTAACGGTAGGTATCAATGTATATTCGTTTTTCTTAAAATTTCAGTGTAAATGCTTCTGAAGGGTAAAGCACTGGTATGGCAACTGGATGGCATCTATGTATTACTAGGGCTTATTTCACATAGTAAAGAAGTGTTAAATGTAATATCAATCATATTAATGAAACTTTAAACGTTAAAGCCTTCTACCACTCATCTTACCATAAATATTTCAATCAGGGACTGCTGAGGAGATCACCTCGCTGTTAGATACGTTTTGTAAATTTCTTTTTACCATTTTAAAAATACTTAGTCATTAGAGTGAAATGACAAACACAAGTTTTGAGTTTGTTGTCAGCTTTATTATATGGGCCAAGCAGCTGGGTATGTCCAAGGTGAAAATAAATGTAATAAGCACAATAAAAAGAAACTTCACTAAATGTTACTAGAACTATCATTGTCCTGTCATTGTCCTGTAAGCTAGTGTCATTCTGTCATTGGTTGAATGAGTTGCGCTCAGGGTGTTGTGCATTAGCAAGTAAGCAAGTACACAAACCATCTCAAAACTTTGGCAGATGGTTCTACTTCCTTGCAAACTAACAAGACTGTTCTTCTCAAGAACAGTTGGCAAGTACGGTCTTCTTAAAATACATGTAAGTTCTTGTGTTCTTGGTATTGAGAAACACCCACAGTTTAGTGCGCTGCTGTCTCCCACTGGTGTAATTACGTTATTGCCACTTAAGATCTATGAGGGCTCTTCCGGTCAGCACGGTATAGTCAAAATCCATATCATAGGGAAAATTCATACTGGTGTTTGGCCAGTGTTTCTATACCCCTACCCTGAACAGAGTCTCAGTGTGCAGCCCCAAGGTAAGAGTCATCCTGAACAGAGTCTCAGTGCACAGCCCCAAGATAAGAGTCATCCTGAACAGAGTCTCAGTGCACAGCCCCAAGGTAAGAGTCACCCTGAACAGTCTCAGTGCACAGCCCCAAGGTAAGAGTCACCCTGAACAGTCTCAGTGCGCAGCCCAAAGGTAAGAGCAACCCTGAACAGAGTCTCAGTGTGCAGCCCCAAGGTAAGAGTCACCCTGAACAGAGTCTCAGTGCACATCACAACACCTACCCTCGCCATCTTCACTGGCAGATGGCAATGTTAATGATTTAATCCCAAAAAGAAAGCTGCATTCTGTCAACACATCGGTCGGTTTACTGACTGATGTGTTTGACTCCTATTTGTATTTGTTGAAAGTCGGCTGCACGTCATTAAGACTTGAGGCCGCAAATTTTATCGGGATATGTTATCTTCATCATCAAAATGTCTGCATTTATCATGATAACATTTTGAAAGGTTATCATGCAGCCCTAGTTGGACACATTAGATGCATAATGATTTATCTTCTTTTTCAGCAAAGTTTGTTGCGGCTCTGTCAGCAGTAATGAGCTTTAGCGGTGTGGGGTCTGATCAATGGTGCTTTGCTTTTCTGCACTCAGATGGAAGCCCTGCAGCTGCTGTAACTCCTGACAGGAATAGAAACAAGAACAAATCAGGCCGAGGGAAGAAGAAGCCTGTTTTTGAGGCATATATGAGCAAAGAGGATGTATCTGCTGGCTTAAAGAGAGGAGAACTCATTCAGGTATACCAAGGCTTTGTGTTCGTGACAATGATTGCAGTTGAAAAGTTTATTTCTCGTGAAAATATGGCCCATTTCTGTGAAAGACTAGAAGCTGGTTTTACTGATGTACCTTTTCTGTATTATAAAAGATAAGGACATAAAACTGCTGTATAGTGACATAAACCTGCATGTTTCAGTGGAACACATGGATATGATGTGTATGCACTAAGCATATATCTAAAAAACTGGGGTAATTTTTGCTCTTTTTCCAGGGACCATTGAGAATAAACCCAAAGAAGTATCACGAGGCCTTCATCCCTGCTCCCGTGAGTTTCTCCCCCACCGATTCTGCTTCAAACACAGTCTCTTCAGGTAGAGATGGGCAGTTCCATTTCAGAGTCAGTTCTTTTCGAACAAGTCAACATAATTAACTCTCTTTGAGAGGTATTGACTCTCTTTGAGTTTTGAGTCTTTTCTATAGACCACCAACTCACTGCTCCACCACAGCTACTGCTAACAAATACATTTACATTAGTTAACCCGCACAAATGCGCAAGCTACACTAGCTACACTGCCCAGACACACACTAGCTATATCGCATCACAAATAATTGGACAAACAGGGACGCAAAGGTAAATGATCGGTGTTAATAAATTATGTGTTCTGTATCAGTAGACGTAACGGAGTATGGGACATGTAAACGCCTGTGAAGAAAGGCCGAGCACGGAGTACTTGGCACAAGTAAACAATTGTACTTGTTTTTTTTTTTATAACACATTATTACTATTTTTATTGGTGCCTGAGTTATCCGAGGTTAAGGCCCGACTCAAGTGCCTTAGGTACTGATACAATGAACAGTGAACAATAAAAAAAAAGATAATATGGGTTCAGTATCCCTTATCTGAAATGCCTGGGACCAGAAGTGTTTTGGATTTCTGATTTTTTTGGATGTTGGAATATTTGCATATACTGTATTCCCCGCCACACATTCGAGTTCCATTCTGACCTACTGGTTGTATCTCGAAATGGATGCAAGTCGGACGTACGTTAGCATGGCATGTAGAAGTACACATTTAGCATGTAGAAGATTTACACAATGCGTCTGAAGGTCACCATCATATGCACTCAGCCGTTAGCACTGGCGGACATACGACCAAGCGTAATTTTTATACTTGCATATATTTTTTCTTTATGTTTTTAAATGTATAAAGGTATGCATCACTTAAAGTCCGTGATACAATCTGTGAAATAGGATGTTACGTAATTTGGACATTGTGTGAACACAAACACCGTGTTATACATGTACTTAGCAAAGCTGAATGGGATACTGTAGTGTACCTGTATTGACTAAATAGCTCAGATACTGTACACATACAGTACTGTATTTCAGCTAATGTATCTGGTAAGTTAATATATGGATTAAATAGGTTATGCTGCTATGTTGGATTCTCCAAGTGGGATTTCTGAATTCTGTTATAAATTAATTGTTTGAACTTGAAAGTGGTTTAACTTTTGATATGTGTAAATGGTTTGGGCACCTGGGGG
>JAFBMS010001099.1:0-48008 GCA_019788955.1 Albula glossodonta | reverse complement strand
TTAAATGTGGCTCCATTAATATGGAGGTATCTGTGCTGTGTTTTAATGTGGCTCCATTAACATGGAGGATCTCTGTGCTGCAAAAGGCAAACATACTTAAGGCAAGCTCTATAAACAGGGACTACTAAGGTGCACTACAGCCAGAACATTCAGACTGTTCTTTTCTCTTAGTCAATCGTCCTTTCGCTCAGCTGCCGATTCATTGTTTGCTGAGGATTTGCAAATCCCTGTCCTTTTTAATGTGTCTCCCTAAATAGTGATCTGTCCCTCACAGCTACAATTTTCAGGGAAAAAAAGTCCCAATTATGCAAATCAAGGTCATCTGAGAAATTGCATAATATTTTAAGGAGCACAAGAAGTGTCATGACAACTCTTAGTTCGCAGTAATTAAGCAGAACAGCCAACCTGCCATGTAAAAATGGCGGCTACAGTCGACTAAGAGAAAACTGCCAACTATCATTCTGCCTCTTTAAACAAAGTCAGGTTACTCCTTCCTCGGGTGATGTGGAACAAGATGGTATCTGCGCAACAATTACACTGTCACAATCAAAGGAAACTGACTTAAAGTAGTCTGTCAAATTCACATCGGGGGGCTAATGACAAGTCAACCTTTCCACTGTGTCCTGAATAGGTCTTTGTTCTCAGACTTACCTGTCTCTTAAGTGGATTGCTGCGTGTTACTCTTCAAGTGCTGATGTTCACACTTAAAAGGAAAGCTAGGCCCCGAGGCAGCGAAGAGAAGAACGAATAAAAACTCTGTACAGACATACCCAAATTACTGCCTACAACTCATTGGCCACACCCTTACTAACAAAAAAAACCTTGCAGTTGAAGGTTTTACAATACACATCACACGTTTTTTGTAGATGTATAATTTTTGGATGTTTCAGTCGTTGATATTGCTTTTGTTTCTCTTGAGAGCTGAAATGTACACACAGGAAAACCAGAACACGCACATGGGGTATGAGAAGTCAGCTGTTTGCTGTGAAACTGCGTGTTCACATGTTAAATTCAGGGATCAGCTGACACCATGTTTTTCACATGTGAAATATCCAAAAATTACGGGTGTCAGGAGGAGACGTGATATCATCACATATGCATTATGTGAGGAAAAGCCTTCCTGTCTGAAATTTCGTTGTTTATCTTGTTACCGCTTTCCTCTGTTACATCCTCACCTACAGAAGCTTTTCATTTGAACCTGAGCTGCAGGATTCCAAGGAAGTAGTTTGGAATCTGGGGAGAAGGGATAGGTATCAAGAAGAAAGTTAAGAGGTGGCCTGCTCCCTCCTTTCTTTTCCCTTTGTGCCTCCTCTCGTGGTATACCTGGTGGCTGCCGCGCTGGGGGTCAATGTTCAGTTAGTCACGAGTCTTCGGTCACACAAAAAGCACTGATCACAGAGTCTTGTATTCTGTGATGGCGGATGGGCTGTCTGCGTTATGTGGAAACCCCCTATGGCACCTGGTATTCTGAAGCCTTATAGAGTCTCCCAGGTGACAGCTGCCTCTGTATTCAGGGTGTCTGTGACCACAACACTAAGGCATTGCATTAGAAATTACTGATTAAATTCACCATTGCTGCACCAGTCAATCAAACAAAGAATATTTTTTGATTGTGACTGGAACTTCCAGGTCTTATACTCCAAGACAATCCCAAATCAGAGCTCAGTCGGTCATTTTGGACCCATTTTGATATGCGTAGTCAATGCTTTTCTCATGTTTGTATTCTCACCAGGTGATGTGTCCATACCTGGACGTCCTGACTTAGGGGCAAGTTCCAGGACATGGATGACCTGTCATCATTTTGTGCTACAAATGAGCTATATTCTATGCTCAAAAATGTAAAGATTTTTGTTGCCATAGTTTGGCATAGATGGAGGCAGATGGTACAAAGTAAAAACTAAAATACATTTACATGAAACTGTCATATCCCTGAATACATGTAACCAAAATACTGCTCATCTGTCTCGGTTTTAGGACTTTTCCATCACTTCCAGCAATCAGCTTAAATAATGCCACAGAAATAATAACAAATGTAAACCTGATTTCATCACACTTGTTTTAGTTACCATAGCCCGCTGTAGTTAAAATGAATGTGGGCTTGAAACTGAACCTAATTATGTACTCAGAATGAGTCAGGATGCATATTCATTTTCATTTTTGTGCTGTGAAGGGTTAATAGTTCACCGGTTTCACATCAGTAAAAGGTATAGCAGTAATTACAGAAGACATTAGGAAACATTAGGAAATGTATCCTGTAATTTTGTTTGTACAGTTTAATGATTAGCCAGGAGCTTTAACATGGGGCATTCCTGGAATGTTTGTGAGCTGCTGAACACATGAGAGTCATTGTATCCAGGGAGAAATGGGTTGTCTGTGAGCTCGTACGGGGGCCAGCTGCATGGGGCTGCTCCAACTGGGCAGCGACGGTTCCGTGCCAGCTGATCAGTCTTCATTGGGCACGTGATTGATAGAGATGATTAGTGGCGCTGTGCTGCTCTCTGATTGGAGCACACCAGTCAGCTGACTCTGCTGTACCTGATTCATCATGGGAGCACAAACACCCCCCCCCCCTTTGCTTGGGCAGTCCTGGGGACACCCCTTGAGGTTTTTTGGTCTTTTAAAATTAAACTTTCAATACTTGTTTCACTTTATGAGTTCTATCTCTAAATTATTAGGCTGAGGGGGACACTGGGTTGGGCAGCAGGTCATGGTCACAAAGTAAGATCAGAGTGTGACAGAAAGAATCAAATTGTGTTTGCAAACCACTGTTTATCATTCTTCAGTGGCTTGGCTAGGCAACAGCATGTTCTGAAAACAACAAATTATCATGAGTCCATTTGGATGTGTTGTTCCTCAAATAAGGTGTGCCCATTTTTCAATTTTCAATTTTACACTAGAATTTTACATGTAGGTGATATTTCTGTAATATATATGTAAACAAGTAGTTGAACATGTTGTTGCTACATACAGTACATGTAATAATGAAAACCTGATTGTTATTCAGTATTTGTGAGCTCACAGGCAGATATGCAGTTATATTCCATGATGCCCTTAACGTGCATTGAGAATACCTGCATCTCAGACTCTCTGACAAAAACATCACAAGCAGCTACAGAAAAACAAACTTTGCTGTGATTGTGGTCCAGAAATTACTGGAACTTGTTCTTACTTTTAAGTCTTCCTTGGATTGCTCTTGGTGGAAGTAAAAACCCATGAAAAATGCTGTTGGACATATGCAGGGTACGTGTGCATTGTTGGGGGCATGTATTTAAAGTAAATGACAGATAATTTAGAAACTTTCTTGGTACTTTTGTAAGCAATTTTGACATACCTTGTAATGATAAAGTCCAGTATCTATATGAAATTATAGATCATTAAACTACATAAAATGTTATTATCCAGAGGAAATTTTTTCCTAAAGAAAAAAAATAAATGAGGTCTGATGTCTAGCCGAATTCCCACTGGAAAAAGATGGCAGCAGGCATTCAGCGCATGGTATTTGTCCTGGGAGGGTGACCCCACTCAGAGTGGAATTCAGGGAAAATGAACTGAAACTCTGAATAAAGAAATCCAGAGGGTTGGAGGACATTTAACATCTGCTTGGCTGGGAATTTTCCCCCTCCCTTTGTCTGCCTCAGATTCCAATGCACTGGGGGCAGGGGGCGGGAGAGGGGGTGTAGATAGCGTATACCTTGAGGATATGTAGTTGTGGGGCATTCATCATTACACTGCAGTAAACTTCCCATAGACATAATGCTCTGCTCTTAATGAGAGGCATGCCAGAGCTGAAGTCTTTAAGACGGATTGGGGCAACGCTGCGGCCCCCTGCCAGCCTGTCCTCCCCAGCCCCAGACCTCACCCTGTCAGGCCTCCAGGCCAGGAATTACCGAAACCTGACTAGGCCTCCTTTAGCATTCAGCTTGCACTGGCCGCCGCTGCCCTGTGGCCAAATCCGACAGGCCTGCAGTTAAACAGTAAAAAGGAACAGTGATACTCCTTCAGAAGCAATGCATTTACATTCAATTAGCCAGTATTCAGTAGTGGCAGTAGATCCCAGTTACCTTTGCCCTGGGCAGACCAGAGTGGTTAATAGGTTTTTATGTAGAAAACAGATTTCCTTATTCATTATAGGATTAATTATTAAGATTTGGAGACATGACTAATGACACTGGAAATACTTTACGTCACTGTAAAAAGGGATACTCCAACTCCAACGATGTTAAATAGTGGTATACCGATATCATACTGGTGTCAGTATCAGGGCAATACCCTACTCAAATACTCACACTCGGTATCTAAGAAGAGACCAGATAGCTAACAGTAAGTCCTTTTATGCAATGGTATGACTGCATAGCGGCTATTAAATCTGATCTATGGAGGAAGTATGAAATGTTAGGTTAGCCAACAAAATGTTGGCAGCTTGGCGCTTCTACAAGGTAAATGAAGAGGATATGCTAGGATTTATACTGTGACAAAAATCCTGGGAAAGTCATGCCAATTTTAAATGGTGTATAAGTGGCCTGGAAAAGTAATGGAAATTAATTTCACTAGTCTTTTTATGTAGATCTTTTTTATGCTCAGTTTGTGACCGTTTGACACATACTCATGCATGGCATTACCATTGCTGACCATGGTAATTGAGAGTAGCTACCAACCACCGCGTCTCATAGAATTTTACAGAACCTGTTACAGCAAGACACTTCTGTAATCACTGCTAATGATCATTCGGTTGCTTTCAGCATGGTTTTTTTTTTTATTACAGCCATGTTTTGTTTCATTTAAAATTAATAACAAATGGAACACGTTGCCCATTTGATTTGCACGGTCATGCTCTTGGAAATGCAATGTAAAGTGCACCTCAATACTTGTGAAGTCTTGGAGTCAGTCACACTCTGCCCTCAATGGCAAATGGGCAGTTGACTTCAAAGCTTCTCCTAGCAACATTAATGTAACTGCTACAGTCAAAGCCAAAACTAACCCCGGTGAGAATGTAGCAGGGCTAATGTTGTTTTCACTCAATTACCCACAATACCTCCATGTCTGATTGACTGATGCTTTTTCGTGGGCTGTGTAGTTAGCAATACCAAGTGCTATTAAATCGCCAAGTGGCTTCTCTTTTTAACTTTTTTGTGTGCATACCCATACTAATGTATTAGTATTTTAAAAGATTACTAGTAATAACTCCTTAGTTGAATGGCTTAGTTCGATTCTGAATTCAAAAGTACAGTAATATGCTACCAGAGAGTAACAGCTACCATTTTGATGCTACTCTGCCCTTTTTCGTCTGGAGTCCCTGGGAGGAGGTATGTGTCATAGGAAATGTAAAACTAGCCATATGGTTAATTTGAGATCTGTGAACACATATAATTATTTTATATCAATGAGTAACATTAGCTAATGCAGGCTACACATTAAATATAGCTAGCTAGGTGAAGAACTAAAAATGTGGTTTTTACCTAAATTTTCAGTGAAGACAAATGTATTAATTGTAATTGCTTTACCATCAAATGCTGAGTATTCGATCAAGATAGTTCTAAACACCATGTGCAGTGTTGGTGGAGCACATGTAAGGAGCAGTCTCCATACTGTGGAATGTGATGTTTTTATTACCATATGTGTGTGTCACGCTATTTATGGTACCATGCATTTGTAGTGCAGATAAGGAATTCTGATGTAATGAGAGTGATGCAGTTGTTTTATTGTTAAACAGGTGCATACAGCCAAATGACCTGTTGCCATGCATGTGTGCGCCTATGTCACTCTCTTAACACAGCATAATTAATAAAGAAAATTCAGTTCGGACCCACCCACCTGTGTGGGGTCACTCATGAAAAACACAACACAGCACAGAGTCAGCAGGGTGGCAAAACCAAACTGCTATAAGAACAATCTGCTGAAACTACAACCAAAACTATAAACACCAGTTATCAAGATAGTATGTCTGTAGCTAGTTATCTGCATTGCACTATAACTGCCTAATGTATGCTTAGCAACAGAGATAATTTAGATAGCGAGCTAGCAGTCTCTATCTTACCATTTTGTAAAGCAAAGTATTTGTCACCACAGGGATCAGTGTTTGGTGCCTCCCTCTTTCTTATCTACATATATGGCCTTGATGTGGTCAATAGCCAAGCATTAAAAATGGCAGATGATACAGAACTTGGGGGTCTAGCCAGCAGTTTAGAAACAACTAAGGTAATACAGGATGAGTCATAATGAGCATAAATGTGGCAATTAACATTCAATAAAGTCCTGAATCTGGGAAATAAGAATTTTGAAGATGAGTATTTCATGGAAGGAATGGAATTAGAATGAGCTTAATTTTCAAAAAGACTTAATAGCTAAGACCTAACACAGTAACAACCAAAACTTACCAGAATCTCAGAATTTAGTTGCAGCAGTGAGAAAATGTATTGATTATAAATCAAAAGAGGCTATGCTAAATTTATTCAACACCTTAATCAGACTACACTTATTAAGACGCTGACAAAGTATGAAAACCATCAACAGCTGTATTTTTCATGATGCTATTAATTAAATCTGTGGACTGAATAAATGTCTTAATGTTGCAGGGTAGTTAATACTCTTAAATTCTGTAAACTCAGACAAACCTCTGGACCCAGGGGCACTGCCAAAAATCCTGTGCACAATGAAAACAGAAAACAACCCCTGCCCTCACACACCAGGCTATAGATTACATTGAAAAATGTTTCTTGCGTTCCAGTCCACCTGACCCTGAATCATTTCAGTGCTTCACCTCTTTATGGAGCCCATGCCTGGATGTGAGAACATAGGCAGCCATTTACTCACCTTTTTTGCAGAGCAATTAGGCCCCATATTTAACTACTTCTTTTCACCTGTCACTTAGCCAGCAGAGGGTGCCGATGCTATGGCAACAATCAGCTTTTATCCCCCGATGCTAACAGCAATCAAAAGAGCTTAATGACTGTGGAGCTGTCACCCTGACCTCAATACTGATGGAGTCAGTTTAGAAAATTGAAATTAAGCTCCAGAGGAAAACCTAGCACTTTCTTGACATTTTCTCATCAGCATTGAATACCATACAACCCCACCTGTTAGTGAACAAATTTATGAACAATTTTGATATTTCCTCTGAATTAGTGGTCTGGATCCTTGCCTGTCTAGAAAACTGTTATCATCCACAGGTTCAGCTCTTTTACATTTTATAGACTATTGCTGCAGCTACAATCAGAAGCTACGCTTTCTGAAATATCGCTGACAACTGGTCTCTGGGTGGCCCAAGCAGAATATGCTCATTTGTGTTCCCTGCAATGTTTGAGTCCTAGCTGCTTACTGGCTATTACTGTTAGTCTCATTGCCCTCTAGTGGCCACTGCTGTTCAGCTGAGTGCCTTCTAAAGGAAGAACTGTATATATGCTGACTTCATCATCTTCTGACAACATCGTCAGCTGGTAATCAGGGGTGCATTTGCCGTGTGGTAAGAAGCGAGGGCTTGTTGTCATGGCAATCAGAGGCATCTTGTGTCACAGCTGCCTCCTCTTGAGTTGGCGGGAGAGGGCCTCTGAGAGAAGCTGAACAGTTTTGGCTGAAGTCTACGAAAGGTCACTTCCTTTAAGCCAGGGAGTCATTTTCTTGTGACTTCCTCCCTTAGCTTACTTGGGTTGGGTTGGGAGGATTTTCAGACCCGGGATCTATGTGTATCTGCTTTGTGACATTTTCCTTTGTAAAAATGCTTTACAAATACAAGTACATTCAATGCATTGATTGCAGGGCCGACATGTCGACCTGTGACTTCCATACCTACCAAATTCCTGAACTACCTACACATTTTATGATGTTACACATTACCACTCTGCGCCTTCTGTACCTCTTACCATCTCACTTGTTAATTTGCTACTAAGGATGCAACAGAAAAAATAATAAACTAATAATTTCAAGAAAGACCACAAAAAACCTTAACTTTAGGTGAAAACTTACTAGCTAGCCATTTAATTGGTCTGCACTGTACAAGTTACAATGTACAGGCAACATCAGTTCCAGTTTTGAATGAAATGCAGATTTGAGATAACCCTGTAGATGCAGCTGATCTCTTTGTAACTTGCAAGCAATGTTTTGTGAAAAATATACCCTTATATTCTCTTGTTCCAGTTGAGGCCACTGCCTAAAATAAGCTGAATAAGAGAGCAGTTTTTTTAATTGTTCTTTTCAAAATGGCTGTCTCCGGCAAGCACAGTTCTCAGCTACTTTGCTTAATTATGAATCTTGTGGGCTCTTAGAATTTATCAGTTTTCCAGATAAAGTTTGCTGTGAGCCGGAAACCATAGCTTTTTACACATGGAAAAACATGTTCTTGTACTCAGTAGAAAAAAGGTATCAGCAGGTGTGTTCTAACATGGAGTGTCGAAGCACAACATTTCAGTGTAATGATTCAATAACTCCATCCATCCCATTTTCCACCACGACCAGGTCATTAACCTGCACTATACACGCATATTTTTTGGCCTGAGAATAGATACTACGTTATAAAACATCTTTGATGTTTCTTTTATACATATATAAATAGCTTTTTCATTTATAGCTGTTCGTGGATTGGCCAGGGGAGAGAGAAAGCCAGTTGGTATATAAAATTTAAAAATCAACTGTTTTTGCGGGAGTCTGATTGAATCTCTGAAGTGCCTGTGATTTTTAAAGAAAGCCATGCCCCGAGACCTCACAATGGGGTATCTATTACATCTACTACCAAATTAATGTTCTTTTAATTAGCCACATTCATCTTTTTTCCCTGTTTTGACAGAATTTCTTACACAAACATACACCACAAAGAGAGAGCCCAACACAGAGTATGGTCATTTTTATGTTTGACAGAGTCACTTGGAACAAAAACAACTGTAACCTTGTTTTTTGCACATTCTTCTGTCTTTGACTTTTTCATTTCTGATGACATCACCATACGAGCAGCACCTGTGCCTATAGAGGGTTATTGCATTTTGATAATAATCCAATAATAAGGCAATGGTTCGTGTAACAATATCGACGGACCCTGTGCTTAACCAGCGGTCTACTGCACAAGCAAAGCTTATACATATAAAGACGTTTTGGGAAACATGTTGTAATTTTGCTATATTTATATAAATACATAAATACAAATTAATATTTTATAGGTTTGGAATTCAAATTGTAAACCAGGTGGTTAAGTTTCTCTCCCATCGTGGTTCAGGACAGCTTTACTTTCATTGTATTACTTTCATATTATTTATTACCGCTCAGTAAAGCTGCCTAATCAGCAAAAGTAAGGCAAACTTAAGAAGATGTCCTTTGAAAACGTATCAGGAGATTCAAAAAATGTAGCATGTTACTTTGTATTTCTTGTTCAATATGCATATCTATTGTACTTGAAAGTAACTGGATATTTCTGAGGAGTGTTTGCAAATCAATCCCTGACAAAGTTGGACGTAGAATGGCAGAGTTGGCTTTTAATATTCAGCATGCCCAACTAAACACTTTCCCTGAGTTTCACTTTTTCAAGGAACTGAACCAAAGCACCTTTTAATCTTTGAACACTCAGTGGGAGAGGTCGCCGAGGTCAAGACATTTTGAAGTGGAAATGGATAAGAAATGGACCGTCCCAGCCTTGTTTGCTTTGTGGGGACGTATAGATAAATCTGCCTCGTCACCTGGTGCCACCTTTAACATGTGGCCGATGACAGAAGAAATTAAACAAAAACAGAATTAAGGAGCTTGTTTCCATGCCGTAAGGTGGTGCAAATTTGACAGAACATGAAACAACTTTTGGGCACTCTCGTGCTGGCTAGAAAGCTCTGAGGCTGAAATCAAAGGCGGCGAAGGAAAATATCCCC
Organism: Albula glossodonta; assembly: GCA_019788955.1. Taxonomy (NCBI): domain Eukaryota; kingdom Metazoa; phylum Chordata; class Actinopteri; order Albuliformes; family Albulidae; genus Albula; species Albula glossodonta. The sequence goes on along the minus strand of JAFBMS010001099.1, from coordinate 38,169 downwards.
GGGCCCCAGTGATGATGTGTTGTCTCAAATGATTTCCTGCGACGAACTAAACCGTCGAGTCCGAGCCACAAAATTTTCACCCCTGCCCTGTAATTGAAAGGCGTGGGTGTGGGGGCTGGGTCCAGAGGGCATGATGCCACTCAGCTGGGCACAGCTTCATCATTACAGGTGTCTACATAGATGGCAAGCAGCCATTCTAATTTCTGAAGTTTCCTTTCTGGCACAAATAAACAGGTTTTTCTGTTTTCTTTCTAAATTCACATCAGTCTGTTCAATGTCACTTGAATTGCTTTTGGTTTTTCCCCAAATTATTTAGGTTATTTTATTTTGGAGCTGTGGCATTTTACTATGCTTTTTGGATGCTTTTTCGACAACGTAAGAACCTGGTTTCGTGCCATTGTTTTCAGACAATGATCTGTCCGAATAAAAACCTTTTATGTGCTTGCCTCGCACTAATAAAGAAATACTTGATTCTACCACTGAAATAACCCATCTAAAGAAGGTTATTATACATGTATATATATTGTCTTAAACTGTATACTGAATCCACTGGAAATACAGAATTATAATGCGTATAAAAATTAAGGCATCCCTTTCAAAATAAGAATTTATGTTTGTATATAAAAATCCATTCACACAAATGTATATTGGCCCATATTAGTAGTGAAAAACATTGAGACAGTTATGCTCACACATACACGCGCGCGCGCGCGCACACACACACACACACACACACACACACACACACACACACACACACACACACACACACACACACACAGTATCTGTACTGCTGCAAGCTAAACCACAGACATACTGTGCATGTTATACAGACATATTATTTAAGCCACTTATGTAAATTAAGGACTGTGTACAAGTTATTTTTTTTTTTACATATTTAATGTTTGAATAAACAAACAAACATGAAAAGGTTTAAACTCAAGACCAAAGGGCTTGTAATCTTTCGGTCCTATCATTTTTTATTGGAAGATTTAGCTTTTGAGCGGAGTTACTGTTCCTGGAAGTTCCCTTATACTATTTCATTCAATTTCAGACTGCTTGCTCTATTCCGGCAAATTTTTCAGAGGATTTCTCTGGAATGAGAACACAAGTACCAGTGGATGTATCCCTTTCATTGTCTTTGTGGTTGCAAGGTCTGTCCTATCAGACAAATCATGTTTCAAAATACTATATTTTGTAATACTAATATTTATTTTTTTAAATATTCCATTATAATTTTTATCCATAAGTCAATATCCAATCAGCAGCAGAGCTTTGCTGTTTTTGTGGAATTTCTTGGCTTTTGTCTGAGAATTCCTTTCAGTAGCCTTCTTCAGAGAACACTCAAACCCAAGAAAGTGACTTGTAATTTAGTCATCTAAGGTCATTTAAATGTCTTAACGAATTATTTATAGTGTACATGGCTCTACACAACCACCTATCCTCTCTAAGATTCATTTCTGTGATCGCATTCTTTGATTCCGTTGTAATGTGAATCCCGGCCCTCGATTAACGCTGAATTAGCTGGCTAACCTATTTCAGCGACGTTTTTACCGACAATTGTTTTAGGTAAAGGTTCAGTTTCCCCCACTTCTCTCCTTTTTTTGTTTCCAACAAAACAGGGGGAAAAACTGAAGGAGGGAGGAGGGGGGAAACTGAGAGAGGGGCTTATTGAGTCGAGTGTTGAGTGATGTCCTTTGAGTTCCTCTGCCACCCAGGTCACTCACAGAACACCCAGACTGGAATTCCAGGCTGCCTTATCACGTCCTCCCATCGTCGTCTGCCGGGCCGGGGGGGGTGCGGTAGCTGGGACTCGCAGGACCAAGCAACCCCCCCCACCCCCCCACACCCCACCAAACATGCCGCTCTGGAGTTAGTGGTGCAACAACTATGGCTAATGCTTGATTAAATCTGTAAAACACACTCACAGTTTTCACAGTGTATACAAACACTGAAACTAATAGCTGGTTATCCAGTTTGCCTGATTTTCGGGCTTCTGTCAGATTCCCTATGTCAGTGTCGAAGGTTAAACTGAGGTGGTTAATTGTACAGTGGCATTCACTTGGACCTTGGAGTTTATGAAGCGTTGTTAGCATTACCATTACCAGGCTCTGAGTCTGGGTCTTGAATTTTGTCTTCTTTTGCGCTGTGCCGCAAAATTAGCTACAAAACTTAGCTTTGACACTGCTGACTGTCCCACATTGTATTCTTATGAAAAAATGATCACTGGCCACATCACTGGCGAAGTTCCTATCATTAAAATTGCACAGACCTAATGAGATACACTTCTACTTGCTTGTGTTTTACATTCTTCTGGTGTAAACAGAGTGTTTTCCATGTATGTTGCAATGTATGTGTTATGTTGTATGGACTATGGACAGTGGAAGATGCTTTCCTCGGCTAGCAGCAATGGGACGGGAACTCTAGATATGGTACTGCAAGAGGGGGAGGGGCAAGATGATGGAGATAATGACAGGTCTACTGTGATTGGGGGAAACATGGTTTTCATACATACTGTGATGGAGGCTAAGGAGAAGGCGTAGGACTTAGTCCCAGTCTCAATGACATCACCTGACCACGTCGCAGAGGCAAACATGTACAGACAGGGTTTAGAGGCATCAACAAGCATGTTTTAATGTCAGCAGCTGGTAAATCTGTTGGAGCACTGACACAGTTGAAGTTGCTGGATCATATGTTATGATGACGTTGGCCCAGAGGAGTGTTGGTCTTTTTCTCAGTGAACGTGCGAATAGACGAGTGTCTCATTCTATCCTCTAACGAGTTTTAAAGTAATTAAAGTGATAAGAACTTTGAGAGCTTGTCGAGTGTTCCCCTTGTTTAACAAGTCCCTTTGGCTAATGTTGTGCAGAACTTCAGTAATCCAGTACTCTGTGACCCAGATACACTGGGTCTAAACAGCTATAAACCTAGGTGTATTATTACGCAAAGAAACAAACTACATGCAGAAGCTATTTGCTAAATTTCCAGCTAGCTAAATGTATAACGTTTGTACACCAAATGTACAGACCTTTGACAAAATCTAAATGAAAGCTGCAGCATTGATTAACATCAAATTATGCCTTTTTGACCACAGCCAGTCATCCTGGTCTTTTAGTGGCAGAATCACCAATGATGGTTCTGCTGACTTTTTGCGCTAACTTTTTTGCTACTTCCTGATTGTGGAGATCACTCCACTAGTCGTACCTAATCACAAAAGCTCAGGCAAGAGGCTGTAGCAGGGGGTCACAAGGATATGCTGATGTTCTCATGCAAACCAATGTTTCCCTCCTTTGTTTTACAGTTTGAAATTGGCTCCAGTTGTGATGAGCTTTTACTAAACCTATTTGCATATCTCCATCCCCATACAGCTTGCTCACTGAAGCTGAAGCCTACACACTATACTTATTCACAGTCTGGACAGAGAGATTATCCTACATATCGTGTTCTGTCTTGAGACCAAAATTGCCCACACATTCTATGAGAGAAAATTTTATATGACTATGACTATGCGAAATTGTTTAAGTGATATTGTTTGGATGGGCAAGGAATGTCGTTCGTGACAGATCTTTTCAGAAATGTCACAACACCATCAACAATGAGTTCACCAGCAGATCATCAGTGGTCATAGCACTTCATTATTTAGTAACAGCAAAATGCTGCAATGCATTGTGGGTGCAAATGCAGATGATTTGGGAATGTCAGCATGGTAGTGAAGCCAAGCTGAAAAGAATTGCTTCAATGACATTAAGTTATAAATGTGCAAAAATGAAAACTTTTTTTAACACATTCATTTATGCAAAAAAAATTCTCTGTTAGTTGATTAATACTAGTGTATAAAATTCAATCATTCAATCAAGGATATTACCCTGTGAATGGATGGATATCAAAATAAACAACAAATATAGCCTCTTAGCTTATTGTACTTCTGTATCCCATCCTGACTGGTGTGAGTCAAACTCAAAAATCCAAGGGGGAAAACTGATTAGATGTTATTTGAAATTGATTTGATGCATGATTAAATCAACAAGCTAAATTATGTTTTCTGAATTCAAGAAAGAAATGAAGTACAAAAGCTGCTTGGCATAGCTTCAGCACTTTCAAATTCATGACAGGAAACATTGACAGTCAAGCTAAGTAAACTCTTCCTCACAAAAGAAAGAGCTTAATGTATGAAATGCTTATCTGTTAAAGTTTAGGTGAAATACAGAAAGTTGAAGTGGAGATCAACAGAAAATTCATGACAGAAGCTTGGCTCAGTGCTAAAAGTTAAAATATCTCTAAAATATCTCTAGAAGGCAAAAGGGACAAAACCATACTGGCTTAAATGAATTTTGTCATTATGTTCTTAATCATGTTTATATCCACATGGACTTTATCTAACACCACAGAATCCCAAAAACAATCATCTGTTTGAAATGGTGGCCTGTCAAAATGGTTAAAATGTGAAAGCCACAGAAAAGTATGCTTTTATGAACCCCGTAATGGGTTGAGCTACTACGCTGATGTACAACAAAAAGACTTCCTTCCACAGCAAATCACTGTGGGTCATTCATATTGGCAAATCAAAAATAACGAATGACAGCCCCGCCCATTTTTGTTTGTGTGTGTGTACGCTGGTGCTGTTTAAATACACTGATGATTTTTAAATACACTAAGGCTGTTAAAATGCACTGGTGTTGTTTAAATACACTGGTGCTGTTTAAATACACCAATACTGTTTAAATGCACTTTTGTTTAAATGCACTGGTGCTGGTTTAAATACACTCGTGCTGTTTAAACACACTGATGCTATTTAAATACACTAAGGCAGTTTAAATACACTGATGCTGTTTAAATACACTGGCACATATTGGCATGGAAAAGGGGGTTTAACCATGAAATTGTGTATGCCAGGATATCACAGCACTGGTAACGCTGAGGCAAGACTTGAACAGTGAAGTTATGTGGTTTCCACTGTTAGTAAATAAGCAAATACCCCAAAATGAGTAAAAGCAACCAATGTTGACGGAGAGTTTGCAGTTAAAGACAGGCAAGTTTAATTACACAGCCGACCGCAGGAACACAAGCATGGAGCAAAATGTTCAATGAATACGATGTGTGGTCAGCATTTATACAGTTTAAGTATGATACACTTGCATATGATGGCCAGGTAGCCCCAGGAAGTGATGCCCATATATGGTAATTGGGAACCCCACGTTCCCCAGACGGCAGGTTGTAGGTCATTATCAAGAGACCCATTTGGCTCTGGTTGCATGTGGCGACATCCCTTTTATATTCTAATACACATTGTCAAATATTGTGCTGCTTGCCAGAGCAGTCTCCTAACACCACCAAGAGTCTTTGTGGTGGGTAAGACAAACCATTGTGTTGTAGTACAGAGTTGTGAGATGACATGTTCATCAAGTTCTTAGGCTGAGAAGTCACAACACTCTTTACTGTTTGCGATCGTTCACTGTCTATTTCCCTGCTTGGTCTGGGGCTAGCACAGCATAACCCCAAAGACGGGGGAGGGAAAGGGCCAGCAATTGACAATCAGTAAGTCTGACCCGATGACTAATTTGCCCCAGTTTTCACCTTTAATCCTTCGTTTGACTGAGCCAAAGCAGAGGTCACTGGCTGGTACAGGGGAATTTAACCGCACTGACTGAATGGCTTGTGTAAATCCTGTGTAAAATTGTGTCACTCACACAAATGCCACAAGCAGATTCCTGGTACCCGCCCTTCATTTTGTGCCAAGCAAAGAAAATCTGTTCTTGTATGTAATGATTCTAATTGACAGATACCATCGCATTACACATGAAAGAAAAATGAGGAAAGGTTTTGTTTGTCTTAATGTTTTTTTTCCTAATTATGAAAAAAAATGGAAAGTGTTTAGTTAGGGAATGATCCGAATTTCTTTCAGTCCACAAGATTTGAAATGATAATGGCAATGCGTGAGGTAGCAGTAGCCATTGATAGCTGTGGTAGTAGCATCATTGTATTAGCAATTGTAGTAGCTGCAGTCGTAGAGGGATTTCAGTCACAGCATTTGCAAAACGCAGGCAAGCAGAAGGGGGTTATCCAAAATTGGGCTCTGGCCATGTTCTTGACTGTGGAGCGACCCCTGACCAACCGCCATCGATGTGGAAAAGACTCTCACCTTGACTTGCCGATTAAAGAACAGCAAATACCTCATTATCTCATGTTCCTTCACAATGTGTAATTAACATGGCCTGGGAGGTTGCCGTGACAACGGCGGCAACTCTCTCTCTCTCTCTCCTCGGCTCTGCTCGGCCTTATAACTGTGAGGAAGTTGTTCTACAGCACCTTTGAAAAGACTGCAGAACCAGCGCCAAATGCACGTTTCTGTCCGGTGATTCCTGCCTGCCCAATGTGCCGTCCATTGGCTTAACATTAGAATCTTATTGGCTGTGAGAACAGTTAGCATAATAGCGAAATGTTTACACATCAAACAAAATATTTACTGCTTCATTCAAAATGAAGATGATTGATCAATTAAAAGCCAATAAGAATTGAGTATTTGTGTTTTCTTTCTTTTAAACATAAAAATATCCATATTGTGCAACAAGAGTATATTTTAACAGCTGGTAAGAGATTTGTCCATTCATATGCAATGGTTTTAATTATTATTTTCTGATAATACAAGTCCAAAAAAAGTGATCCTGTGGTGTGATAAGATTGTTCAATGTACTTCACAAAACTTCCACTGCAATAAGTATTAACGCAAGCAAGCAATACCTAATTAGTCAGCTTGTACTTTTCGAGAAGCAATCAAATAATTGCTGCCACACATCTTATAAAAATTGAGCAACACACATTTCTATTTGTGTTTGGCTCTGAACATCCTCTGTGGCAATCTGTTAGTAATATGCTGTAAATTAATAAATTGTAGCATATGTGCAATTCTGTGAATGTTGTTTTGACTCCCATCCTGCCATGGTCTTTTTCTGCTGTGAATTTCCTCTCATATCTCTTATCAGGCTGTCTTTTACAGCTCCTCCTCCTCACCTCCTTTTTCTCTCCTGCCACATTCCCCTCTTCATCCTTTTGCTCCTGTATTTCACTATGTTTCTCTCCTCTCTCAGCTTCTCTCCTTCTTGGAGCTTTGGCTGAATGTGATGAAGCAGCCCAACCTGACTTCTTTACTCTGCTTTCCTGTCTGTTCAGCTCTCCTGTCTGTCCATGCCAGAAACTGGATCTCCCTGTCGGCCTCAGCTGACCAGACCGCACTAATATACCTTCTGCTAAAACTCATTTAGACCTCCTGGAGCTGGCCAGAAGCAGATGGGCTCCCGCTCTGAGCTGGGTTCTGCTCAAGGTTTCTTCTTTTTAGTGTGGGTCTTTTTCTTGCCACCAGTGCTCGAGGCTTGCATTGGCTGGTGGTGTCTTTATGTTGCTGTCTTACAAAGGCATTCTGAAGAGCACAGTACACACAAAATTGAATCAAATTGAACTGCTCTCAAGAGACCTTTCATCTTCACAAAAACTGCCCTCTAAAGCAACTATTCCTCAGCTTGGTCCTGGGGTATCCCTGTGTAGTGGCTAAAATGTTCCTTTTTTGTTCCTATGTTCCTTAGCCACTGTTGGAGCAACTGGTTGATTACACTGTTTCTGACGCGTGTGTCTGAACGAAATTTCCAATACGTTTGCCGGGGAAAAACAATGATTTATTGGAGAACGTAAAAATAAACGCTAACAAACGAAAGATAATTACATTCTAACACGGTCATACGTTTACACGCTCACACGCTCACACGCTCACACGCTCACACGCTCACACGGTCAAAACTTTTGTGCGCTCAAACCAGCAGTCATCTGAGGTCTGGGCAGCACACACCTTTATACCCTCTAATTCACCTATAGGGGCGCATGATTAACAACAGAAAATAATGTAATATAAATATAACCATATTCTTCACTACAAAGTAAACAGAAATGCAATAATATATAATATGGCTCCTACACACCGGCCCCTAATTGTATATGTATGGAAACATAACAATTACCATTTTTTTTTTTTTACAAGGAGCCTGTCACAATATCCAATGTACAAAAATGCATAACTAGTACAGATTTACAACACTAATAAATATTTCAAACTCTTTGGGGCCAGAGGTTACTAGCACTTAGCCCCTGTTGGGACCTGGTCTTTACCACCAGTCCTAGGAGGTCATCCTTCTGCCTCCAGCAGCAGACAGATCTTTCCAGGATGCCTGTCCGGGTCTTAAGCCTCATACTCCGTACTAGTCCTTGTGAATCAGGCTTGAGTTCCAGTAATCTTCAAAGTACCCAAGAGCCACAAGGGGTTGTGGGGTCCACGACCATCATAATGTTTCCAATCTGGAATCCTTTTCTGACTGCAGACCATGTCTGCCTCTCCTACAGCAGGGGAAAATACTCCTGGATCCATTCCTACTCTTCCTCGTCCTCTTCTTTTGACTGGGCACTGTCACTGTCCAGATCGTTCAGGCGTCTCTATTTACGCTTGCGTGCAGCAGACTTTAACCGGGGCGACTGCCCATTCTCCTTACCCTCCTCCTTCTTGACCTTCCAAAATTCCAGCTTTTCGGTTCATTCTTTTCCTCTTTTACTTTTTCTTCCTGTACATCCACCTGAAAAGGAGGGATGTTTTCCTCACTCTTTCCTTTGTACCACCTGTTCTTTCTTCTTCAAAGCAGCATATAGTTTCACATAGCTGTCTATGCTGCTCCATCCGTGATAGTCATGAGAAGGGGGCAAAAGCAGGCAGTGTGGTAGCCACTGTCACAGGAGTCGCACAGCAGTATTAGTTCAGGATGGTTGGGTAGGCCACAATGTTTGCTGGGGCCTTCATTAGGAGGAAGCCCATCTGAGGAGGAGGAGGTTTCTGAGTCATTTCTATTCCTGTTCCTATTCCTATTCCTCCTCTTCCTATCCTTCTCCACCTTGTAATCTTCATCACTGTTACCATCATCAATCTCTTCGTCATTGCCGTCTTTCTTCTCCTGTCTGGCCAATAATGATGCTTGATTCTTCTCCATTTTCATGTCCTGAATTTCAGTCAGCTTGGCACTTGGCCAGCAGATTCTGGGGAACCTCCTCAGAGATCTGCCTTCAGACTCAGAATCTGGTTTCCTTTCCTCTTTTTGAATCTCTGCCTTCTTTGGATGGACTGGAGGTGGGAGCTTCAGTTGGACATTCTCATCCCTCTTAGCTGCTCCTTTCTTTTGATTGCCTGCTTTGTCCTCCACTTTGGTGAGGGCAGAGCTTTCCAAATCTACCACCTTCCGCTCATGGTTGCTTCCTTTAAGAAGAGACGCTAAAAGTGCAAAAGATTTCTCTGCCTTTTCAGATGGTAGGTGTGTGTTTGTCTCTTCCATAGCAGCAGCAGTGTCTTCACTGACAGCAGCGCTTCCTTTCTCCACTTCTGTGCTCATCACTGGTTGGTCAGAGACTGTGGGTGTTACAGGCTCAGTTTTTGTTATCACTTTCTGAAATAGTTTGTTCCTTTTGAATTTCCTTTTCAGGCTTAAAAGACACGGTTTCACAATATGGTGCTTATTAGGCATGACTGTACCATCCTTCCTGAAGGGTACGTTTTGACTATGTAGTCCATCATGTGACTTGATTGACTCCTCTGCAATCTTTACAAACCTTTTGTGCTCCAATGACATTTCAGGCTTGTCCTCCGATGACATCTCATTGAAGTCATGATTATGTTTGAGCAACAGCTCTTCTGAGTTTGGAATGGAGATTCTATTTACAGTGATTGTGTGACACCTACTCTTGTTGGCGATGTTATTACCTCTGAGAGGACCATTAACAACCCACCCCAATAGGGTTCTTACAGCATATGGCCCGTCTCCACGACTGTTGATTATTTCCCAAGGTTCTATGATCTTGGGAGCATTGGTCCCTATTAACAACTCCACATTAGCCTTTATTTGTGGAATCTGCACTTCACTCAGATAAGGCCACCTGGTCAGGTCTTCCTTTGTGGGGATGTTTTCTGTGCTCACAGGCATGGTCTTCTGTGTGTACACCTCTGGCAACTCTATGAAATTGTCACTGTCTAATCCAGAGATCTTCAAACCTGTTATGCCATGTGAATGCACAGATTTCTCTTGATTCATGGTGCGCAGAAGGATGTTAGTTTTTCTTCCTGAGATATTCAGCTGCTTCATCAGGCGCTCTGTGCAGAACGTGGCTGAGCTGCCTGGGTCCAAGAAGGCGTATGTCTGCATGTATTTGTTGCTTTTGCCGCTTTTAATCTTTACCGGAACAATAGACAACACACAATCTGTGTTACCGGCCCCAATATGCCCACATGCACTGAGAGACACCAGTGCACTGCTCACAGGTGGGTCTACTGGCTGTTCTGCTGTTGTTTCTCTGATTTTATCTTTGTGTTTTATGTGAAGCACACTAGGGTGGGATAGGTTACACACACTGCATGTGAGACGCCTTTTGCAATCTTTGCTCATGTGACCTCTTGTCAAACAACCAAAGCAGATTCCTTTCTCCTTTAGAAAGTTGATCTTCTCCCTGTGCGCTTGTTTCCTTAATTGTGGACATAACACCAACATATGACCACCTTTGCAGAACAGACATCCTGTTTGTAAACTTTCATCTTTCGGGGCTTGTGGTGGTGTGGTTTCTGTCATGTTAACTACAGACACTCCTGTAGCAAAACTACTTCCTGTTTTGGGTCTTGATATTAGTTTAGTGGGAATTGATTTGACCTTGGGTTTGATGTTGCTGGTATCTGAATTTTGTATGTCACCATACACAGGGTCTGAAGTTATCCTAACCTGCTTCTCAATAAACTGCACCAAATCAATGAACCTGGCCCTCTGTCTGCTCTTTTCTTGTAGCTCACAAGCAACTGACCTCCACTTCTCCCTGAGCTTATATGGGAGCTTCAGAACAATACTTTTTAAGTTGGAGGTTAGGTCCAGTTCGTCCATATACTGCATGTCTTCCATAGAGTTGCAGCATCCTCTAAGAAACAGAGCATAAGCCTGTAAACCTTTGGGATCCTCAGATTTGATGTTAGGCCATGTGAGAGCCTTTTCCATGAAAGAAACAGAGATTTTATACTCGTTACCATAATGCTCACATAACAAGTTCTTTGCCTTCTCATAACCTCTGTCTGGAGCCATGTGTAGGCAACTTCTGACAAGATCACGAGCTTGACCTCTGGTGTACTGCTCCAGATAATACAGCCTGTCCTTGGCTGCGTCTGTGTTTTGCTCAATCACATGTTCAAAAGATTTGAGAAATGACTGGAACTGTAGAATTTCTCCATCGAAGGCAGTAATTTCTCTTGGTGGCAAGGTGGAAAGAGCCTGTTGTCTGACCATCATGGTGCTAATTTCATTTTGTCTCTCCAGAACTGCAATGAGACTGTCTTGATCTGTTCTACTATGTGCAGGGGGTCCTGCACCCTGGGTCTGTGCCGCCCTGGGGGCTCCTTTGGAATGGGCCTGCACAGAAGCCCCTGGGCCCGTCGGCCTGGGCTATGACTCTGCGTCACATCCCACTCTCTGAGATCTTCATGAGCTGAATGTTGAACAGGAAGTGGGATTTCTGTTTTTGGGAACACACTTTGAATCCATGTGTCTGGTGTGCTTTCTTGCTCCTTCACCTGATGGAAATCCAGGTCTGAGGTTTTGTATCGGACTGTCAAGTCCTCAAAGTACTCATTCATGGGATCCATTGATGTTGGGTTTACATCCTGCGCACCTTTAAGAATGTTGATTTTGGCTGTTGTGGCTGCTATTTCAGTTTGGAGTTCCAGAGTTTCTCTCCTTTTCCTTAGTTCATCCTTCTGTTTGTTAAGCAGCTCTTCCTTGTCCTCTAGAGCATGCTTTTCCTTCAAAGCAGCAGCCTTTGTGAGCAAAGCGGCCTTTTCCGCCTCTGCCTGGATGCGGGCAGACGATGTGGACGATCCACTTGAGTGTGTGCTTCTCCTGCTTGACCTGCCAGACCTGTGGCTTAAAACTGAAGAAACATTGTCATTGAGTGCAAAGTCATCACTGGGATATGGGTTGGGTTTCTCTGCTGCAGTCAGCCATTTAGACACAGAGGAGAGGAAGGCATGGATACAGTCAAGCTTGGGCCTATACCATGTTAACTCATCATGTCTACGGTCATCCTCAGTCAACAGTTGTTGATAAGAAATGTTCAATGTTTTGAATTCATCAAGCATCCCATTGTATTTCACCATGTTCTCTTTCACTTCCTCCACATTCATATTATCAGCCATAAGCTCATTAACAATGTTCATGCGTCGGGTAAGATGGGATATTTTTCCTGTTCTAGAAGCACGCATTTGTGCTGTTTTCTCTACCAGTTCCCTTCCTGATAAACCCTGTTGCAGCATGTTTGAATTCGAATCTGAATCAGAAGCATCCATTCCACTCGACAAATTAACTGTACTTATATTTCTTTTCCAGTAGAAACAGTTCAAATGAATGCAGTTCAAATCCAATAACGATTCAGTTTCAATTTCAATGCTATTGATGCGTTGATGTAATAATTGCGTTTATTCCCGAATCAGTCACCGCCCATTCCTTTGTTCAATAGATATGGCGGGAATTTATTCCCAGCAATGAATTCCAGCAGTATACTCCACAAAGTTTAAAAAGTATAAAACAGCCAGCCAATCACTTTTATTCCAGTTAGCTTTTATATCGGTCAGCTCACAGTGTATTACATACCACCGCCGATTTCGTCCTTTAATTCTCCGCTTTTTTCCCGAGCCTCCTTTGTTGTGCTGTGAATAACACGCGCTCTTCAAACAATCCAAATACGGTCCATTGCTTCAGGTAATCCACAGAAAAGTTTTGACTTTTGTAGTGGCTAAAATGTTCCTTTTTTGTTCCTATGTTCCTTAGCCACTGTTGGAGCAACTGGTTGATTACACTGTTTCTGACGCGTGTGTCTGAACGAAATTTCCAATACGTTTGCCGGGGAAAAACAATGATTTATTGGAGAACGTAAAAATAAACGCTAACAAACGAAAGATAATTACATTCTAACACGGTCATACGTTTACACGCTCACACGCTCACACGCTCACACGCTCACACGGTCAAAACTTTTGTGCGCTCAAACCAGCAGTCATCTGAGGTCTGGGCAGCACACACCTTTATACCCTCTAATTCACCTATAGGGGCGCATGATTAACAACAGAAAATAATGTAATATAAATATAACCATATTCTTCACTACAAAGTAAACAGAAATGCAATAATATATAATATGGCTCCTACACCCTGTGTATTCTGATTTTCAATTTAACCACAGCCCCTAAATTGTAGCAAGTTTTTGAGTGTTGTTAATGCAATATAATGTTTGCCTTGTATACCCTGAACTCAGTCAAACTCTTAAGCCCACCACAGTGACCTGCTTCTGTTGACTCAGGTGAGGGAAGCTGTGGTGTATGATTCCTCCAGCTCACCTGACAGCTGGCCCACGCTTTTTTTCATACTGCGGATGCACCACCAATCACACACTGCCTAGGCAATTGGAGGATTGAACATTTAGCATATGTTCAGTTTATGCACCTGCAGGCACCTGGCCTACCAGGAAAGGCCACTGAAGAGTGTTGAGACAAAAGAACTTAACCAACTTGCACCCCAAACATTACCGGCAATATTCCAATGTTCTTTTTGTCCACAGCCAGTAATTGCAAGGCGGGGATTCAAACACAATCTCAGGCCTCCCAGACAAACATATTACCCCTGAGCCTTTTGGGGGCTACATAATGTGAAAAATTTAATGTCTTCTTGCTACAAAACAGCACCCCTTTTTCCCACTCAAACACCGCCAAACTGATTAGCAGCAGCAGCCTGATCCTACTGATTCAGAAGGAGGCAGCCATGACATGTGATTCCACATGACGACAAGCATCTTTCTGGACTGTATATACTTCCCATACAGATATCCAACTACAGCCATAGATGGAGCGGATGGGACCCCAGTAAAGGACCCCAGTAATGGAGCTCACATCTGCTTCCCAAGCAAACCTGTTCTGCGTGGGCCACCCAGAGGGCACATGGCTTAATTTTTTAATTGATTAAATAATGGTCTGACAGGTGAGCTCTCTGGGGTCCTAAATGTTATGAGTGAGGACAGGTGGTCACTGAAACTAAACAATTTATTTGATAATGAAGAATTCAAGAGAAAAAGTAAACGTAAGGTGCAAAACCTCTATTGTGTTAAAAATGTTTCAGGAAATAATGACAACAGAACTAATATGAACTAACAAGAACCTTAATTGATAAAAGATTTCAGCAGTAAAAATGTACAGGGGTTAACCCAGACCTTCTCTGAGAATCACATCTCTAAAGCCCTGTCTACAGTCACCAACTCAAACACTGCCCTCTACACTCACCCACTCAAACACTGCCCTGTACACTCATTCACTCAAACACTGCCCTGTACACTCATTCACTCAAACACTGCCCTGTACACTCACCCACTCAAACACTGCCCTCTACACTCACCCACTCAAACACTGCCCTCTACACTCACCCACTCAAACACTGCCCTCTACAGTCACACTCAAACACTGCCATCTACAGTCACACTCAAACACTGCTCTCTACAGTCACCCACTCAAACACTGCTCTCTACAGTCACCCACTCAAACACTGCCCTCTATAGTCACACTCAAACACTGCTCTCTACAGTCACCCACTCAAACACTGCCCTCTACAGTCACACTCAAACACTGCCATCTACAGTCACACTCAAACACTGCCCTCCACAGTCACCCACTCAAACACTGCCCTCTATAGTCACACTCAAACACTACACTCTACAGTCACCCACTCAAACACTGCACTCTACATTCCTGCTCAAACACTGCACTGGACATTCTTTTTTTTACATAAATCTTTAAATATTTGCATTTCTTTTTTTTTTTTTTTGAAGAGACAGAATACAGATTAGAATTTGACCTGATTGTCTTTTAAAAAATGTATTTCAAAAATTAGATACTAATACAGAAGGTGAAATGTGAAACTAGAGCGTTTACCGTGTTTTTCCCAAAGAAGAGGCAGACAGAAGCAGAGGCAAAACAAACTGGGTTGAAAAGACATGAACAGACAGAACCAAGCAGTAGAAAGACCCAAGCAGAACACAAAACACTTCATTTGAGTTAACCAGCCTGCAGATTTCAGTGAGGGGAGGGTGTAGTGGTGTGAAATGAAACCAAATGCTAACCCTCGGTGTAGCCTTTTTCCCTTGAGGTTGAGGTCTCACAAGGCACAGCCAGCAGCACAGGGATACATGACTATGCGCTGTGTACATTACGCCTTCTGACATGGGCTCACAAACCACAGAAATGAGGGCCTCTCTGCAGGACATTGTAAGGACCCTCAACCTTACAACGCAAAATGAAACAACACTCCAAACTCCAAGTACACTCTAAAATACAGAACCTGTTATGCAGTAAATGATTCATGAACATTTTATTGACTAAATGTTATCCACAAACATAAATTCAAATGCTGTAATATTATACTGTATAGAATTTCATGAATGGTCAATAGTGACACTTTTCTACCTTTGCATTATTGAAATTAATGGTAAAATGAATATTTTTTCTTTTTATCTTCTGGTTTGATAAAGTTTTCAGAGACCAAAAGCTCATTGAGAAGAGAACAATGACATGTGATTTTAAAACTGTGCTCTGTAAATGTGCTCTGATGTTGGTTGCTAATTCCCTCTCTGTTTAGGAACAGTTACATTATGTAGAATAAGTTAAAATCCTCTTAGCCTAACCCCCATTACCCCTTGCAGTATAATTCCTCGCAGAACATATTGTTGTAAACCCAAAACATAATGGAGAGTCAGAACTGTTTATCAAATAGTATAATAGTATAAAATCAAAGCAATGACGATGAACTTCATAAGTCATGTGGAATGGCACTATGTGGTCTCTGGGTTCAGAAACACTTTTGCATGTGACAGAGATTGAGCTCCGTAAGGAGATCGAATGATTAATACATGTGTAAATCTCACAACAAACTGTATACATATCTTAAAAGATTAACGGAGCTCATCTAAAGCTTTCCCATGAGCTGAAGATCTGGGCTTCGCTTGAGGCAACAAGTGTTAGCACAGTGTAAGTGAGTAAGGTTCACACAAAGCCCATAACAATCACAACCTTGTCCAAACATTGTCTCAGAAGGGATCTGGAAATATTCTGCTTAACGCCTGGGAACAACGCTTTTAGGAGCAGGGATCACTGCACCAGAGAGAGATGGCAGCAGACATCAGTCTGATTCTGAGAGGGTGGTTCACAGAAGTGTGACATGCGTGATGCGTGTCTCCTATAGCGAATCAGCATCCAGGGCTTATGTTCCCAAAACAACCTTATTCCCTGGTGAGCTTGTATAGTTTGTTGAGATGGAGATTGATGAGTATTTTTTTGAGTCTGTTTTTCCATCATGCAATACAGCTACAACCCATATCGCCATATTTACAAGCACCTTCTTGAGTCAATGGTTTCGGGCTCCACCTCCACCCATGTACCGGCCTGCACTTAAGTTATGCTCATTGTTAGAGAATTATGGGAAGTTTATCAGACAGAAATCTTCAGTTTTTGCCAGTTTTTTCATTACAGGCCAGAGGGAGATTGGCTCCTGTCTCTAAGCTGGGTTCTGCTCAAGGTTTCTTCCTGTTCGTTAGGAAGTTTTTCCTTGCCACTGTTGCCCTGGCTTGCTCTTAACGGGTCTCAGGCCTGGGATCAATACAAAGCTGCTGTGAGACAATTTCTGCCGTGAAAGGCACTATGCAGATAAAACTAAATTTAATGTTCAACAGGTATGTGGGGCTCTTATAAACACAACATTGTTGAAGCTAAATCATGGTCATGTATCAACCACCAGCATTGGCCCACAGAGAAACCTAATATGGTGACATCCAACATTACACCCAACATACAGTAGTCAGCAGCCTATGTTGGACAGTCTATATTGTTATCAGAAGTTCCTGATAATCTCGGTGAGTGGTATGCTTTAAGTTCCCGTTTTGAGTTTCACGTCAGTTTGACCCAAATGAAATTCAACGCAGATCTCTGGCCATAGCCACAACTGAGATCATATCCTACCTGATTCTTTATTTGAAATGAATGCTGATATTGCCCAATGGACAAAATCTATTTAGCAGGTGTTGTAGGGCTTAAAGCAAGTGAGATCTGTAAGTCCTTACAGCCTAGTTAATGCAGATATGAGTTGTGTAATAGCTTTATAATGTAAACAAATTGTTGGCTTTGATTCCAGAAACACCTACAAAATGATGCGTGTCATTCGATAAAATATATCAAGGGTAGTTCTTCATGCTGATAAATTTGAAAGTTCAGCACGGAGTGACTGGTCAAGCTAAGAGGTGCGTGTATCTGAGGCATGCTGGGAAAACTACAGACAGAAAAAGCTTGAACCGGGGCTCTGTTTTTACCTGGGCAAGTCATTTGTCTTGGCCAGGGACCAAAGCTAAGCTGCTTGTATGCGTTTCCACGGTCTCTCTGGGTTTGTATGTGCTCTAGTGTCACTTAATGTGCTGAAGGAACTTATGTTTCCAATAACCACTCAAACTGTGAAACCACACTATTTTTGATCCCTGAAGCAGGTAAGGAAAAACTACACTTTCCCAAATAATGAGTGTAACATAACTACTTCACCTCTTCTACTGTAAGCAGTCCGACACCTTCACTAATGATTCACCTCTGTTCGCTAGTGTCTTTTCTTTTGGAATTCTCAACTTCTATTGGAGTGGCTTGATGCTGGTTTTTAAAGTCGTGGGCTAAGGAGATAGGCTATGCTTTAAACTCAAGGGCTGACTGTATGTTTTTGCTGCAGTTGTGTCACTCATGCTACACAGTTGCAATTCACACACAATTAGCAGATGCTGTTTGCTCAAAGTGACTTCATTACAAAAGCGCATTGAGTTAACTTAAGTGCAACGGAATCAAACCCACAAGCAGCAACATGATGCATGAGTGCAGTACTGCATAGAGCAAACTGTATTACTGCTATCAGGAGCCTGTGAAGATTGGATATTGTGGCTCACCCAGTCAATTAGCCCGTTACAGCCCTACTGCAGTGAAACACCATGCAACTCCCATTCAGTGAAAGATGACCTCTCACACTGTGTGTGAATTTAATGCTCACTGCATCTTTAGGGTACAACTAATCATCAGTTTGAGTTTGTTCAATTCAGTTCAATTCAGTTTTATTTGTATAGCGCCTTTTACGGCATAAATTGTCTCAAAGCAGCTTTGCACTGATCCCAGACCTGAGACTGCCTCAGAGCAAGCCTGGGGCAACAAACCAGGAAGACCTTCCTGACTAACAAAAAGTGCATCTGAATTGCTGTGGTGATTGGCATAAAGAGTAGGGGTGCTAAGAAATCATTTTCTAGAATTCTCTGTCTTCCTCTGCAAAGAAGAGTTTGAAAATCTGGTTTGAAATGTGACTAAAGACATATCACATCAACCATTGGTGAAAAAAGATACTAAAACCTTAATTGAAAAGATAATAAAACCTATGTAAACAATGGCAGCTTCTTCAATAGAAGCACCAGTGGCACAATCAGTACTTCCTGAAGCAGGAAGTAAAGATAAAGAATTCTTATCTTCTTCCTGGCAGCCAACAATCAACTGTTTCCTTGGGTTACTGTAATAGCATTGGCACTTGAGCATAATGCATAATTACTGGAATTGAATTGCACATGACCGTAATGTATCATTTGAGTTTTATCTCAATGGTTTTATGACATCAGTCATGCTCAGTAAAAATATGGCATTTATTGCAGATACCTTTTCTCCAGTGAACAAACATCACCAGAGCTTATCAGCTGTTCCCTGGAACTGGGAATATTTATGAAGAAAACAATTTAACCTTTCGGACTGATTTTCTCAGGAATACTTTATGTAACCCATCAAACATAACTAATTTTCAGCTATAATTTGGAAGAGAACAAGGTCATGTTAAAAGTGCAAATTGTTCTTGTTCAAACTAAAAACGAGTTCAGGCTAATTATTTTTTGTCATGGAAAAACATTATAATAGCATTTTTAACTGTATTTGTTATATATAATCATATGACCTATATATACCCGTATTAGAAGAATGTGTATTTTATATATCACAGACATGATAATAAAGTCATTCTGACACAGGCTTGCTAGAATAAGCCCTTGTCATCAAGCAATTCACTCTTTCCTTTTGTCACACAGCACCATCAAGTGGCAAATGTCTGTAACTACATTACATATTACATATATATTTGAGGATGGGCTGTTTTAATTTTATTTGCATCTCCTCCTTCCCTCCTCTCCTCCACTGGTGTCTTCCCCTCCTTTCCTCCACATACTCCTGGGTAGGAGATGAGGAGTTGTGAAGGAAAAGGAGGAGAGGAGCAAAAGTAGTGGAATATACCCACAGTCTACATCAGTGATTATAACTCCTAGTCTTGGAGAGCCACACAGTATGCTAGTTTTTTGTTACTTAGCACTTCAATGACCAATTAAAACAGATGATAACACTGATAATTCATCTCACCTGGTCTTTTGCTGTGAAATTTCAGGAAAAACAAAAAAACAGGGTATACTATGGCTTTCTGGGAACAGAAATGAATACCACTGTCCTACACATACTTTTTAAAAACATTGTTTGAAGTGTTGACTCAAATTTTCAGAACTGATTGGGTGGATACTGTCTTGTGAGGTGTTTATGCTGATGATTTACTGTATATTGAAGGCCAGGGTCATCTTGGAGAGGGGGCACCTGGGTTTGAACCAGGGACCTCTTGATCTGCAGTCAAATGCTCTACCACTGAGCTATACCCCCCATACGTGACTAAGTTTTATGACCTACATTTATATTTGCATAAACAGATATGTACACATCCTATCACATTAAAACAGATTTAGCTGTAGCTGGAGGAATCGCGTGCTACGGCATCCTCCTCCTGAGTTGGTGAGAGCAGGTTGTTGTGGTGCACTAAACAGGTGAGCTGTGTTCAGGGATTTCGTTACTCAGCACTTAATGACCAATTAACACTCATGATGATTACACTCGTAATTCACCTCACCTGGTTGTTTCTTGCTGTGAAATTTCAGGCAAAAACAAAAACCGAAATATATGGCAGTGTTCTGGAAACAGAAGTGAATACCACATGGACACACACATGTGTTTATTAATGATTGAAGTGCTGATTCAAATTTCCTGACATTATTTGTGATATGATGTTTTGCCATGTTCAAAAGACAAGCATTAGCGATAGAGGGGGCACCTGGAGTTGAACCAGGGACCTCTTGATCTGCAGTCAAATGCTCTACCACTGAGCTATACCCCCTGCTTCTCTTTATTCTCCTTTACATCCTTACACATTTAAGATATACTGATTTTTTATGAGTTGGCCAGTATTTAGGCATGAATTTTCTATTGTCATTCCATGTCATAAACCTCTCAGTAGTCAGAAGTTTCCATGTTTTGATGTTTTTTCGTGTATTTAAATATATCAAATGAAAATGTAATTTGAAAACTGAAAGCTTTAATAAGGATGTAAAGCATTTTGGTCTGCTGGAAGCAGAGCTGTTGTCTGAGCAGTTAATGTAGGTTGTTTTGATAACAGGAGCATGGATGAGGTCAGAGGTGAACATGGACCCTTGAGCTCCACTGAGTCTGAGTGCACCGAGGCTACTGTACACCTGCAGTATATGCAGAGGAGAAGACCACAGGCCATTTATACAGTAAGGGAAACTGGTAAAGTAATACCTGCTGCTTAGTGAAAGTGGGATACTGTCATTTCGAAGTGAAAGGGGTATAGTGGAGTGGTAGAGCTTTGACTACAGATTAAGAGGTTCTTGGTGCAGCTTCTGCAAGCTGGTTGTGTACAAAAACAAAAGCAATGCTAGTTTGTGAAGTTAGTAGAAACACAATGCATTGTGGTTAACATAGCTTCCTATGAGCCATAGTTGAGTCAGGATGGGCTAGGGGGGCACCAGGAGATAAACCAGCGACCTCTTGACCTGAGGTCAAATGCTCTTCCACTGAGCTCCATCACCTGTTTCATTACAGTGGTGCCAATGGCATTTTCACTTTTCAATAAAATTCATGGAAAAAAAAAACAATAAAAATATGAAAAATGGCAGACTACTGAATGGCCATGCAGCCCAAAACCCTCCACAAGCGTGGTGGAGCAACGAAAGAAACTCATTTGACCAAAATGGGATTTATCACAGAGTAACAAGTGGGTGTTATGACATAAACTTACATTAGCATAAACTGGTATGAACACATCCTTTTACATTTAAAACATAGATTTTCTTACAGGGGAACTACTTTTTGAACATTGTTGTGTCATTTCTAAAACTTCTCAGTAATCAGCAATTGGCATGTTTTTACTTTCTCTGTGAAGGGACCTCTGTGGTAAAAAACATTGACATATCCCTTACCTGGAGGAGATGGGGGGACAGTGTGGAGGTCTCCTGTGCTTATCTCTTGTGGGGTTGGGGGGGTTGCCTGGGGTATGAGGAGTGAGGGTTGCCATATTAAGTCATTCCAACCACTGAATTGTAACAAGCTGTTAGTTCCTTTTAATTAGACTCTTCTGATGTACTGAGGGATTATTTAGCCTTCTAAGCCGTATTAAGTCAGAAATGGTCCACAATCTAACACATCAGAGCACTAGTACAGACTAACAGGTGACTCAGAGGCATGCAAATTAGTGACAGTGTGGACACTTGCTCTCTGAAATGAAATTTTTTTGCTATAATTTGCTATAATAATGAATTCAAAAGAAAAATCTAATGCCAATCAGCCAAACCTACTCCAAATTTGTGGAGAAAATGATCATGCAACTTGAAACACATGTGTTTAACAAGCCATCATTTTTTGGCTGCATACAAATCAGCATGCATAGGGGTACCCTGCAATCATTTCAAAGCCACTGCTAAAGCTTAAGTGTAACCTCACCAACACTGGCTCATTACAATGTTTGAATGAGCATTTTTTGGATATCAAGGAAATGTGCAATTGGTATGTTTTTCAAGTGTAACTGCATTTAAACCTCAGTCTCCTTGATCTGCAGTCAATCACTCTATATACTGACTGAAACACTTGTGGTATTGCTTTAATTATGGAATGAATTCTGAATTTGTTGGATGTAAAAGATATTTAGACATTTGTTATGAAATTAATGTTTTTTGAGGTTTAAAAACTAATGTTTGTTTTGCTAGGGGGCACCTGGAGTTGAACCAGGGACCTCTTGATCTGCAGTCAAATGCTCTACCACTGAGCTATACCCCCTCTCTGTTGCCTGAGAAATTATGACATAGTTTCAACTTTGCATAAACTGTTATGCCCATCTCTTTTCACATTTGAGTCTGTTGTATAATTTTTTATGGGGAAACAAGTATTTGGGTGTAAAGTTTCCATTGTTATTCCATTTCAAAAGCTTCATCAGCAATTTTCACATTTTTAATGTTTCCTTCCCCCTGTGTGGGTCCACTAGAAGTACTTTCAGTGTTTCATGTCCGAAGCATTGATGACAGTACAAGGCATGAAGCAAGTGGTGAACTTTTGTTATTGATATAAAATTGGTACTTCTAACGTCCTGATAGCAAATCTCTTTAAAGGCAAGGGGTAGAACCCTTAAAATTAATATGTTTACAAGTGAAAGGGTGTTATCATATTAGTTTGTGTCAACTTGACAAAAACGGGATTCATCACAGAGTAGCCAGGCTCAAACCTCTGCTCGCTGAATAAATGTGAGCACTCATCTCAGATTTGCCCAGAGCACCTGGACGATCTTCAAGAATTCTGGACAGGTGAATCAAAAGTGGAGCTTTTTTAGTTCAGTTGTTACCCATTTTCTAAGGCTTCTCAGTAATCAACACTCCAGATTTAAAGTATTTTCATATTGTCAGTTGTATTTAAACGTATCACAACTGTGTGGTTTGTGTCAGAACCATCAATATTAGGAAAAGGCATGAAGCGGGTGGTAAACACAGTATAGCTTGTGTTCAACCTGCCAAAGCATGCTCATGTCACACCCCTCCTTACCTCCCTTCACTGGCTACCTGTTGCAGATTACATGTAGTTCAAAACCTTGGTGCATCTCTACAGGACAGCAAATGGAACAGCTCCACAATGCCTTCAGTCAATTTTGAAACCCTACTGCTTGATCTCTCTGATCTGCAAACACAAAATGGCTCTTTCTCCCCTCCCAGGATACCTACTCCTCTCAGTCTCTATGTTCTGGCCCCCCAGTGGTGGAATTGCCTCTCCCCGCTGATGTCAGAACAGCCGAATCATTGCCCATCTTCTGACGCAGACTGAAGACTCACCTCTTCAGACTGCACTTCACACCCAACTGAGGTCTATGGCCTTCAGTCTTTGAGTATGTATTATACTATATGATATTTATTGTATGTATTTCAATTTGAACTACCTTGGCAAGAAATAGATAGTTTAGAAAGTGGAAATCCTACTGAAATCTCCCAAAGAGCAAAGCGTAAAATAAAAAGGAATGCGTTCATTCTCTTATTGACCTAAGAGCTAAAGTATTTCTGTAGACGGAGGTCACATTTGTAATTGATTGAAATGAGACCTGAAATGAATTCTATATAAAACAGAAAAGCCAGTCAGCCAAACTTGCCAATAAGCCAGATTTAAGGTAAAAATGATTGTGCAACTTCAAATGTGTTTAACAGCCTTAATTTTGTTGCTGCAGCAAAAATCAGCAGCTACAATCACAGAGGTCCTTTTGGGCCAAGTTTGAAAGCACTGCTGTTGCCTAACTGTAACCTAATCTATATGACCCGTGACAGTGCTTGAATTACAGCATACATTTCTAGATATCAAATAAATTGTGATATGAGTATTTTCTTATATAAAATGTAAGAGAAATCTGGGTACTTATGTAGGAATGAAAGCTTTTTTGGGTTTTAATTTGGTAAGAGGGCACCAAGAGTTGAATCAAGGACATCTTTCTTGATCTGCCGTCAAACACTACCACTGACCTTAAACCCCTGTTTTGCAATAAGAAGTGGTCACATAAGTTCATGTTACCTTAAACTGCAATTAACACATTATTGCAATTTTAAAACACATTGATTTTAACGGAGAACCAATATTTGGACACGTTTTGTGATTGGCAAATAGACTACATGTGTATGTGTGCAGGTGTAGCAACATATACCTACATGTGAATACTATCTTCCCTACCTTGGAACAAAAATGAATGCTTCAGTTCTCTTTTAAAGAGTTTATGATGTAATCAAGGGCAGTGAGTGTTTGGTCCTGGCAGAGTATGGGGAGGTGGAGGGATTTGGGTTGCAGCAGGTGAAGATGGGGGCTGGGATGTACTGTGGCTCTCTGGGGCACATGTGTACGTGTAGATTATTTTGGAATATTGTATTGTAAGATGATTATGCTTTGTCATGTTTGGGATGTAGGGATGAGGTTGGTAGGGCACCAGGAGTGCAGCCAGGGACCTCTAGATCTACAGTCAAATGCTCTTCCAGTCGGTTACACCCCCTGCAACCAAGCACTGGTAGTTACAGATGATGAAACTTGCACAAATTGGTAAGAGCACAGTTTGAAACATTGTTGAATATTCAGCAATCTGGTATTTCCATGAATTCCCAGTCTTTTTAGGATTGGATGGCTATTGCCATCTTTTCATTTGTTTTATAAAATGTTTATGTTTTTTAAACGTATTAAATGATATTTATTTATTTGTTGATTTACTTTTTATATTTATTGCAGAATACTGCTTACGTTTAGCAGGCCTATTAAAGACTAATTAAAAATAAGTGGATGAAACTGGTGGTAATAGATGATGTAACCTATTGAATGTTTTGACATGCATGTGTAGACAGTCTGCTGTAGCCAAATCTGTGTTGCGTTTCTGTGTTCAAGACTATAGATAGCGAAATTATCCCTGCACTGGTGTCCTTACGTTACCCTCTTCTTGTTCGGTAACAAGGAGAGCTTAGTGGCTAAATTTGTATCTCACAGATACAAAAACCGGTAGATTTAGGGTTAAATAACAACGGGCATTGGCATTATCTGTTACTGGCAGAAAATCATACAGTAGCGAGTGACAGCTCAACAGTGTCGATGGGGGTACAGAAAGAGTTAAATACGTTATATAACACAATTATTACTGTAGTCTCTTCTTTAGGACCTACAACTCGTCATTTTAGGACTCTGAACAGCTGCCTTCTCGTCCAATCCTATCCGTTGCCTACATTTTAATTACGACGCATCCAAATCCAAAGGGAAGGCTTTAAGAATTAGTCTCTGGAAACGCGCGTATCTGCCTCCCAGTCAGCATCGCTGAGACACGCATCACTTCTGTGCCACTCGGGGTTATTGATCGTTGTTTGAAAGCAAGCAAGGAGGACAGCTGCGCTGCGTTTCGATTGACGTTGGAAGGAAAAATAGTCGTCGATTGATACGGCAAGTATATTTTTCAGTATTTCGATGTTATTTATTTGGTTTGACTCATGAATCATGAATAAAAAACAGAAACAAGCTATTCAAATAATCCCTTTCAATCATGTCTTCTTGTCTGTGCGTGTTTTTGACACTACAAACGAAACAGACTAGACTAAAGCGTTTGTATTACAGTACAACAGACTGCGACATGGGGGAAACATTTTCTCTGTCTTAAGCGGAGGTTTGAAGGAAAAAATTTCCCCCGCTTTTTTAAAAGAGAAATCACATCTTTTGGGGTGCACTGTATGTTGTTGACATTACACAGTTAAGGTGGGGCACGAGGGGGAAGAAGCCTGAAAACAGCGGTCATGATCCAAGACCATAGATTGGACTCGAATGGGCACGTTATTTTTATTTGTAAAGTAAGCTTTGTGTCTTGCTGTGACTTTACTGTTTAAATACGTGTGAAAAAACAAATCGATGTGAATAACCAGCCTCTTGGTTTTGAGCAGATGTTCGGATCTGAGGTCATGACCAACAGGGATGCTTTTGTCGACCAAAATGTCAAGCTGTAATTTGTTTACTCTTTCCGTTATTTTCTTTTCACCCACTAACCAATCAGTCTAATCTTAAACAAACTAAAATGTTTGGGTTTTCGTGATGAGCCTGTATTTTGCCTTTCAACAAATTTTCTAAATGTATTGAATATCAGCGAATTCTTTGGTCACATTTAGTCAAAATGTGACAAGATGAGAACCATGTTATGTGACATTTTTACGTAAATATATTCATTTTCAAGAGTGTGTTTTATAATTAGAAATGGTTCTTTCTCTTTCTTTGTCCAATGAAAATACTAAGCCTACTTGTTGTAAATTGAGTGCCATCGCTGATGTAATTTATTGAAATACTAACGGTGGAAACATGCGTTTTTGATTCATAGAGAAAAACTGTGATATCATATGACTAAGTTGCCACACCTACTTCAGTCTTCTCCATCCGTGTTTCTCCATCCTTTTTCTATGAAGTAATACATTCTCTTTAATATAAAAATGTTAGCAGTGGAATAGCATGGTGTGAGAGACCATTATGATATTTTGCCATCCATTAGCAATTCAATATGATTGTAATCTTCTGTAATGTCATTTCAACCTGACCCTATCTGCTTACAGTACTTTCAGTTTTCATATTTCAGCTGTATTATAAAACCATGAACTGCTGAGGTTTCTGATGTCATGACTCAGGGGTAGAAGAGTGCATCTGCACCCATCTCTCAAAACAATAAGGAGCATGAATATGAAGAAACAAAATAAAGGTTTTTAATAATTAATGGTTCTTGTATGCTCTGCCTGTGCGTACTCAGGGATAAAATTAATTATTTATGACCAATCAATTATTCATTATGTCTTAATCTTAATTGGAGCTGTACTTTTTTTAAGGAATGACATTGCATGGTAAAGTCAGGCTATTATATAATCTGAAAATGGAGAAATGATGACAAACAATAACAGACTAACTACAAATAACAACTACGTGTGTAAAATCAATAGAATGGCCAAAGCCAGCTCACATTCTCAACTGTTGCATGTACACATCCATGAAAGTCTTGAGCAACTTTTTTTCATATGTCTAGACAGGTAAAAATTTTCACCTTTTTAGCATATAGCGCTGTGACACTCTGCATGCTTTTACTTTTATTCCAGATGTCTAGACAGGTACGCAATTTTAGCTTTTAACATGTAGCTCTGTGACGCTCTGCATGCTTTCACTTTTATTGGAGACATTTTCGCATTTTACCATGTAGTGCTGTGACACTCTGCATGCTTTCAGTCATCAGCGGCTGGATTGGCGGCCTCATGTGCTGACGCACGAGGATTCTCGCTATGAGGGTCCGCCGCCTTCAATAAGTAATGCCTACTGTGAGCCAGGGTGTCTCATGAGAGAGTAGAGTGGAGTTATATAACCGTACCTACACACTTCACTGGCTTTCAGACGGATGCACACCGTTTATATATGGAAGAGCATAATGCAAATAACAATCCCATATTGCCAAGGGTGGGGTTATAAAAGTCAGAGAATCCTTGCATAACGTGGAATAAAAAAGATGGTACTGCAGTATTACAATAGTGGCATCCATAAGGTTAAAGGCAGAACGACTGCCTGGCAGCTGTTAGACACTCAGGCCATGAGTCGGTGTTATCACAGTGTTATCACAGTGTTACCATTTGTAGCAAAATCCATTTATACAGGTGGATACCTATTCAGCAAAGGTTTAGTGCCTTGCTCAAGTATATAATGGCAGTGCCCCCACCAAGGAATCAAACCCGCAACCTCTCAGTTGCAAGTCTAGTTTTCTTGTCAGTATAGTAGAATATATGTTGTCTAGGTATTACATGTGTTGTCTGTTACTTTCATAACATTACTAAAAGTTTTTGGCCTCTAAAAATGATAAAGAAAATGAAAATTATATAATGTTATAATGATATTACATTTATTTTATATTTGTAATTCATAATTTAAGAAAACAATACATAGACTAAATCTGTCCATGAAAGTTAACTGCCAGTTGGCATTAGGCTGATCTTGGCTTGCTGAAGCACAGCCTTGCTGTATTGATCTTTGGAGACAGAGTGCTGTGCTGTGAAATGGGTCAGCAGACAGTAAAGGAGTCAGCCAACTCACCTTAAAGAGCAGATGCACTGCTATTAGTCTCTGTTTACTCTGGTTATTTCTATTGCATGCCATGTAACTCCCCTTATATTAAATTACATTATACACACAAATACAAGCGCATAGTTTAGGGTATAAGTGCGAAAACACCCTAGAGGAGGGAAGTATAGTCTCAGGGACCAGAAATGTGCAAAACATACGATTGAACAGTTAACCTGTTATGCTAATAACAAGATTAAACAAATGGATCAATACTATCATCATCAATTGCTATCAGTTTTAGGCTGTTACTATGAGTTGATCTGTTAATCCACAAATCCACCTGTAGACAAAACCACAAGTATATAATCCAGTACCTGTTCAGAAGGTGTCATGGGGGGTGGGCTGGGAAGAGCTGAGGTGCTGTCTGAAGAGGTGAGTTTTCAGCCTGTGTTGTAAGATATTGTGACTGGTGTGGGAAAATTGTTCCACCTGTGGGGGGCCAGAACAGTGGATGTGACCAGGAAGTGTGGGCGTGGGTTGGTAGGAGAGCCAGGTGTCCAGAGGCTGCAGAATGGAGAGGTCTGGTGGGTGTGTAGGGTCCAGTGACCTTTTGGAGGTAAACTGGGGCTGCCCCTTTAACAGCCTGGTAAGGTAGCATCAAGGTTCTGGATTTTATTTGAGCTGGGATGGGTAGCCATGGAAGGGTAGTGAGTAGAGGGATGACATGTGTCTATCTTGGGAGGTTGCTGACTTGATGGGCTGCAGTTTTCAGGGTGAGCTGCAGAAGTCTCATGGTGGAGGCTGGGAGGCCAACAATGAGGGGTTACAGGTCGAGGCAGGAGAATACCTTCACCTGGGTCACTAGCTGGGCTGAGCAGGTGTTGAGAAAGGAACAAATTCTCCTGATGCTCTAAAGTTAGAACATGCATGTCCGGCTCAGTGCTTCAAGATAGCAAAATGGAGGTGTCATCCAGACTGATGGAGAGGTCTGGCAGAGAAGAGGCATCAGAAGAGGAATCTCCATCTTTGCCAGGTTGAGCTTTAGATTGTTTTTTTCCATTCAGCTCAGGATGGCCCTCAGTCAAGCTGAGAATCACAGAGATCAGTGTGTCAGTAGGAGTAGGAAAGAAAAAGCTGTGTGTCATCACTAAAACAGGGATAAGATAAACACATGGGTAGAGATTACTGGACCAAGATATATGGTATAGAGGGAAAAGGAGTAGGGGACCGCTAACCAACCTGTGGGGAACACCTGTTGAGAGATGATGAAATGCACTGGTCCAGGTAATTTGGAAGTCAAGAGCTGTTCTGCAGATCCCTGACACTGCCTGGCAGGTAGATGGGATGGCTTAGTGTGTAGAAAGCCACGGAGAGATGTAGGAGGATCAGGATATAAGAGAGGGATGCCGAGTGAAATGCCTGGCTGATGGAGGGGAGTGCTGTCTCCGTTGAGCGGCTTGGCCTGAATCCACACTAGTGGGGGGTCCAGCAATGAGACCGCAGTCTGTCACAGACAGAGCGGCTCTCGAGATCCTAAAGCTGTCAGCACTCTGACATATGACACTTCCGCAGAGCGCTGGAGACAGGAAGCACTGAGGTGTGACGGAGGCCCTGGTACGCCGTTCAGAGGCTTGTGGGTCTGTACTTTGTCAGGAGAGCATATTTGACTGTCCACTGAACCAAGTGCAGCGCCAACATACAATTGACAGAAAGAGCACATATGATGGCTGAACTACCATGAGCCATCACAAGCCTCAGAGAAAAACGAGGCAATAGCAGTTAGGCCTAGGCAATGTGACACTGCATACAATTACTTTGATGTTCTTACATTCCCAAAATGCTCCATGATATTATAGATCATGTTGCACTGGTTGGATATTTCTCTATTTTGTTCCAAGTGCCATTAAAATCTGATCACAATCTCATGCAAAGGGAAGCCAACAAGTAAGCTAATTATGTTTCATTCTTAAGTTTCACTCATGAAAGCAAATTACTATATAAATAGGCATATGAAATTTGTTGGGAAATAGGTCCATGTCATCAATAGAACAAATCAAAGATATGAAGAACCATATGTGTATATTTTTCATTTTCAGCTACTGAAATATTTACTTATAACTGAATATTACAGAAGTAGGACTGTCCCCCGCTCCCCACACTGAGAGCCCCATTGCAGAAACATTATCCCACAAGTTTAGGATTAGAAGGCCTGATTTAAATGACTACTGGCCTTTTCCTGCTTTCCCACTGGAGGTTTGTCACCAATTTGTCATTGCTATTGGAGCATCACAAAATCAACATATGCTCAGCTCCTGTGCTATGCAGCCATCCAACCAGGAGTGGCATCTAAAAAATGGTGATTTTAACTGGCTCAGCCTCCGTCCTTCTATGACGAGGCCAAACCACTTACTCCTCTAGTACACTGAACTCACAGAGACAAAGCTAGACAAAAAGACAGTACAAACGGTGTGGGTATATGCAGGATTTATCCAGCTGTATTCTAAATGTTCAAAGAATTTTCATTTGCATTCATGGCATAGGAAAAATAATATCTAATCTAATTTAGTCAAATTTTCCACAATGGGTTTACAATTCTACTGTATGGATGAATGGTATTCCGAATAACATGGAATATGGGTACTTCAGGGCAAGTAAAACTGATGGGTTGTCTAAAAAGTAGCTGTCTAAGTAACTTTAGACTTTGCAGTTCGGTTTATCGGGCAAAACTATCACCCCAAAAGTGTCTTTGGGTTGGGTAGAACAAGTCCAGATGAAGAATAACACATTTTAAGCCAATGGTCTCAATTCACAAGGAGGCGGGATTTACTGTTTGCATTGTGATGAAGGTGTATCATTGGAATTCATATTGATGCATCCAAGGAGTCCAAAAAATGATTACACCCCTAATAATTAATACTTCTGACAGGTTTTTGCTCATTATTTTTGTAAGATTCTATGTGTACATTTTCTCATTTGTTATTTTCAATCTGTTATGTATATTTCATGATCTGATGAGTTTATTACCTACAAGTGATTGACGAATTGAGTGTCTCAGTTACTGGGCATCCGTTCAGATAATCAAGTTTTTTAAATAGAACAATGTACCAAACTGGATGTGGATAGTAATTTGAGTTTTTATATATGACGGATATGTAAGTCTGATTGTGTTTTGTTTAAAATGGAGACATTTATTGTTGTGGCACTCATAAATACATTAACATGTGACCTTCCGCCCATAGCTGGTAATGGCGTGGCTGGGATTCTCACAGGGCCCACAAATGAGTACATTTTGCAAAATCACCTGGAGGTCCTTGCATGTCTTTTGAACGGATTATGCTTTGAGAATGACTGTGTTGAATATCTATTACAAATCAGACAGAACTGTTTGATTTCACTTCAAAGCATCTCCCTTATTAATCTCAAATGCAAAGATACTTTCGAAAAATAACTTGACTCTAATTTGTGTAAATCATTTCAGCTTTAATGTCAGCTTTCACCAAAATTATGAAACCTACATTTTATAAAAATCTCCTGCTTCTCATGAAAAATAACTTGTATAATTCTTGCTAGCTCACTTTTATCATATAGGGAAAGATTTATAAAGTATGTAACAGAATACAAAAATCTCAATATAGAGTTTATGAGATGAATTCCTCTACCCAGCTCTGCTCCAATCCCCAACCTCTTCCACGTCCAATTGCACCCAACCCCCACTCCCAAACAGTTTCACCAGGAGATGCAGTGCAGGTTAACTTATAAAACAAAGAAGACATGTTTTTTTGTTGCTGCTGTTGAATTAGCCAGGGGGCAGCTCTACATGACAGCTGAGTTCTAAACTCTACACTCAAGATACCAAACAGACAATTAGGTAGCAATGTAGCATAATGTTTTGGGAGCTAAGCTTCCATTACAGAGGGGGCAGGTTTGACTTCCCAGTACAGTGCTGCCAATGTACCCTTGAGTAAGGTACCTAATCTGAACTGTGTCAGCAAATACCCAGCTATTTAAATGGATAGTATATAAGTCAGTCTGGATAAGAGCATCTGCTAAGTGGCTAAATGCAAGGAAATGTGATACAACCAAAGCGACTATATGGCACTGATCATGGAAAGGGGGGTACATTTGTCAGTTATAACAGGAATGATCCAGCCTTGCTTTTATAGTAGACTAAACTGTGTTAACTCTCTGTAATAGGATGGTTCTGCTCAACAGTGGGCACCAAATGATCAGTCATGGCATTTCCACATAATTCTGATTATGCTGGTCGTTTGAGTGCATTATATTTCCTAGAATGAGTGATTGAGGGAGAGTGAGGACCACACCAGCCTCTGGTGTACACTATATACATAGTTGGCAAATAATGGTTAAAATGCATTCAAATTGATCACTTTGCTTGTAAGCACAGAGTTACAGGGTTAACACTTTTGGTAGGGGCATTGCTGTTGTACCCTTCAAAAGCTCTTGGTGTTTTTGAATGGCACATGGAGGGCATGGCACATGGCAAGGACATGGTGCAACTTTGTATCCCGAGGTTGGGAGTTTGAGTCCAAACCTGGACATTTCCAGCTATGCCTGGAGGTCATTATTGGCGAGGAAACAACTCACTGGAGAAAAATAAGGGGTAAGTTAGTTAAACTCAACAGTCTCTTCACTCTTTAGCAACCTCTCCAGTCCAGGTCAGGCATCTGCATGTTCATTAATGTGATTTATACTGACTCTGTGCCCCTATGATGGCATAAACAGCTAAGAACAGTTGCCCTGTGAATCAGAAGAGTCATAGACATATGTGCGGCCACTTCCTCCCGTGTGGAGGAGTTTCCTGGCTCGACTGAACTGGCAATGTGGGTGGATGCAGGAAAACAGACATTTAAAAAGAGGGAAAATTCAATAAATATTCAGCTGTATTAAGAGATAATGTGCCCGAAATATGCTCTGTCTCCTGAGAACATGAATGATCCTGAATTTCCAGCCCCATACAACCAGTCCTTTGACAGCCTCAACTATTTTACACATTCCAATTATGGCGCGATCCCTAACCTTACCAATGAGCATTTGTCAGGAGCATATTATACAGTGTATTTGCATTATGCAGATACACACTGCAGATATCCTGCATATGTAGCTGGCTTCCCCTCTCTGTGCTGTTCATGCTCCTCTCGCCTCTGTTGCTAAGACTGTTGCTAGGCATGTTTCTGCTCCTCTGCAGAGTCTAATCTGATCCCACTCTGAGGCAGACATGCAGGAACAAAAGGGATGCCAGTGCCCTAAAGTAACACTGATTCTAATGGCCTATTTTCACATGCCCCATAAAATATGTAAATGTGCTCGGTATACACAATTAAAATACGGTGCCAATACACAATACAGTTTGATAGCTTCCCAGTAAAATGTACAGACAGCGAAATGGTATACTCTCTGCGTAATGTGGGAGATGAGAAAGTGTTTGTCGGAAGGTCAGGGGTGATAATGAAATATTTAATATGACTTTGTGAGTTGGTGTTCACACATGAGGATGTAGACAGTGTAAGAGAAACCAGTGAAGTGAGAGAACACAGAGCAGGTCGCTGATGTCACCCTGGCTGAGAGAAAGCTTACATAATCGGCCTCTCTCCCGACTGACGCAAAGAAGCAGGAAGCAATCAAGAAGGCCTCTGGGGTTAGGCCCATCACATGTTATGTAAGTTTAAAAGCAATCATGCATTTTTATGGAGTTTGAATTATTCATTTGTATTTACTTGTTTCCTCCATTTTGCCCCACGCTAAATCACCAAAACCCCCCTTCCCCACCCTGCGCACCATGCCGAGTGCATGTGGCTCCTCGGATTCAGGTGATGACTGGCTCTTGTCTCTTTATACACTGTAGATCCATCACCAGCGTATTGTCTTAGCCATCAGAGAAGCATAACATCAGCATGTACTCAGTTCACTCACTTGCAGGTACCTGGCTGGCCAGGAGTGGCCACTAGAGAGCAATGTGAAAGGAGACTGGCTTAACCCCTATCAAAAGATGTGTTCATTTGGAGCACAATGTTTCATATAGCACATAAACCATACTATGGTGGGAAGTGGTATGTATCTTACCATCGCCTCTATGCAATTTAGATTCGGAAAACATATTGTAAGTCTGACGTCTTTCTGAGTTGTGACAGAGAGCTTTGCTTGGTGTTTTCGAAGGTTCAGTTTTTGCTGGAAGCCTCCAAAGTTGCCTGCAGCCTGTATTTTGTTTAAATATTCTTATGTTTATTTTTACTTTAGCAATTTGACAGATATATTTGTTTCTTTGATTAAAAAAAACAGTTTGATTAACAATATAAAAGAGAAGTTGGCAAGATGGAAAAACACACAGCCAAGTTACATCAGTGAAAGCAGCAACATATGGATATAATTACTTTGGAAAAATGCTTATCTAGTGTTTGTGAAACAGAGACATCAGTATATTGGTAGGTACTAGTGATGGCAATATAAGGTTTTGTGAGCTGTGTAATGACTGGAGCTACTGAGTAGGTATAGTATAGTATACTTAGTAATAAGTAGCTATATACTGAGAGTCACTGTCTTAAGTTAACCAGTCAAACCTTATTAACCCCAAAGTGAAACACAATGATTGGTTCCACTCAGTCAGTCAGGTAGTATAGGGAAGCCCCGCCCATTTGTGGTGTCATAAAGCCTCAAAGAGCTGTACCACTGGTGGAGATTAATATATACAGCCTATTGACATGCGAGCTAACTGTTTAACTATGTTTTATCAGAGTCTTAGCTTGCATAGGCCAATTGTCCATACTGTTGGTCCGCTGACCTTCAAATATGATCACATATGTCTGAACTATTATATGTTTTCTTGACAGGTACAAAACAGATAAGCCCTGGTACAAAACAGATAAGAAGAATGGGTCCTTTCCAGGGATACCAGGTTGGCTTCCATGCTGTGCTCATGTTCTGTGATTCATGTTAGCTCATGTCACAATGTAGCATTAGCCTAGAACCACTGCCATATAGTAGTGAGGGAGATACCCAGGAAAAACAGGGTTGTTGGCAAGTATGAGTTGGCAAAGAATATTTGAATTGGGGGGGGGGGGGGGGGAAATTGTGAAAAAGGTGGTTAATCATTAAAATGCTGTGATTAATTGCATGATTAATATTCTATGATGCGGGCATGTACGTTAGATGTACAGTACATTTAAAAGGAATGTACATTACTTTATAAATTATGATTTTATGCTTTTGTAGTAGAAGGAGGGAGTTAATCTCAGGGAAACTGTAAATTTCAAGTCTTCTTGTGATAACAATTTCTGCAGTCTTGTTCAAAAATGAAAAAAGTCACAATATCAGGTTGGCTTTATTTGGAGACAAGCAAGCATGTCCTTTGATATGTGTTACCTTCATTTTATAATAGGTCGGTATTTAACCTTAAAGGGACTATTGCCCATTTTGATTGAATAGTATTTATCCTAAAACAAACAATGTTGGTTTGATTAGATCCAGCCCATAGTTTTGGTTGTTTTTGGTTTCCAGGAGCACAAGGCATTGGAGAAGGAGGGTGGTCGCAGCCGCATCCCGCGTCTCATCCTCCGGCCGTACTGCCCCAAACAGAAGGGTTTGCCCATGTCCGATTCACAACTCTCCGAGGAGGAGGGCAGAGACTGCGACTTCAGCTATGATCATTCCAAAAGAACCATTAGCACAAACAGCTATTCCTCAGGTATGGCACTGTACACAACCAACTTACAACAGATAAATGATATTCTTTTTCTCGGTCACTATGGAATTAATGAGTGATCTAGAGAAAGGAATAACAGCACATGTCGCAAACTGCTTGATTACGTAATCCTGCTCAGGGCTGTGCTGTAACCTTCCGATTATGTAAGCACAACTTGCTGACTGTTCATCTGTTTAACCTGCTCTTCCTCCCCCCCTCAACATAAACAATTGTCATAGTATATATTTTACATAAATTAGCATCATTTTCCAAGCTTATTTGAAATATTGAATTATCAGACATTGTAGTCTCTCTGAAATTTTTTTTGGATGCCACATCATTTTAAGACAATTCAGATTTAAGAATAAAGACCTTGATAAAGTGTTTTTTTTTTTTAAAACAAAACGTGAGTTGTGCTGGGTCAAAATAAGGTCTTGCAGAGGTAATGTTTGATTTTAAGCTGAGTGTTCCGTCTGATAAGCGGAGCTGAACTTTGAGTTGGCTTTGAGTTGACGTGCTGCTGTTTTTCTGTCCCGCCTCGCGCGGATGTCTCTCAGATGACACCGGGTGCCCCAGCAGTCACTCGGGGTCCGCCTCGGGCTCAGAGAAAGGCCGGCGAGGGTCCCCAAAATTGGGCGAGCGCAAGGTCAAGGTGAAGAGGGTTCGGGTGGACGTCATGGCGGAGTGGAGCGTGCCTCCGTCCAGACACAAGAGGGAGCAAAGGTCCTCCAAACAGCTGAAAGGTCAGGAGAAACATTTGCCTTTGGTTAGAAGCAGTTGATGTACAGTTCACATAGTCAGGTGACAACTCTTGCAACATATGTACCTGGAGCTCAGACCACTTAGGGCTTAAACCACAGGACCATATATTTATTTAATAGGTATTTATTCATTAATTATTAAATTATATAAAACTGAAGGTATGAACATTGAGCAACAACGAATCAATATTAAAAACACAGAAAAATGTGTGCATGTTGATGATTGAAACATTTCAGTATTAGCCTTCATGAATTGCAGTGAGGCTACAGACTGCTACAACAAATGAGATGATTTCGTGCATTGTATTGAAATTAAGATCAAAGGGTTCTGGAAATACTATAATTTTTTCTACATAGATTTAAGATGTACTGACTTATTGTCTACTGATCTTACAAGTGTCACTGACAAAAAATGAACCAAACATGTGCACTTAAGTGTGAGCAGCAAGGTTATTAACCTCAATTAGAAACTGTCATTAATAGTAAATAAAGGCATTCGATAATCTGATTGGAAGGTAAGCAGTGTTTGGCCTATAGTCAAGTGGCTAAGGTACATGACTGGAATCCCTAAGGTTGACAGTTCAAGCCCCAATCCACCCAAGCAAGAACACCATTGCTGTTGGCCCTTGTGCAAGGCCCTTAATCCACATTGCTTCCGGGGGATTGGTCCTTAGTTAGCCTAATCAACTGTAAGTCACTTGGATAAAAGTCAGCTAAATGACTGTGCTACTACTGCTCTTATACTGTAATTAGAGTAAATCTAATTTGTATTCACGCTTCCCTTCCCTGGTTGTTTCAAAGCACAGCACTGTCTTGATGTGGTTTCTGTTTGAGAAGTTATTGTGGCTTTGTTGAAGGTTTGGTTAAAGACAGGCTGACTTTCTGAGTTCTGTCATTATGTTCAAGGCTTCAAAAAGTTTAAATACTTAACTTAATACCAATACTTAACAATTGACCAGACTGAATTGGTGTATTCAGACAAGCTACTGGCTTGTGATTAATTATTAGAATTGCTATATACTGTTTGTTTTTTTTTTTTTTCATGGAGTGTGACCTACGCCAATGTTCTTGAAAGATAGTCAGCACTCTTGCTTGGCTCTGGCTTAGCAGCTAGCTGAATGTAACAGCAGTATTTGATGAAGGACTACAGCACCTGAGTCTAGTCAGCATGTTCACTGACACTCTTCTGTGCAGGTTTTGATTGAATTAACACTCCTCTATGCAAGATTGGACTTAATTTACAAAAGCTGTAGAAACATTTTTTTGCTCTTCAAACAGAAACACCAAACGTGCAAACAGAGGTGTGATTGATGGAAAAATGACTTAATTTGTTATTTGTTATTAAGAAAAGATGTTAATTGATACAATAACGAGCATTAGATGAACTGACACTAGTCCAATTAAGGCAATCGGTTTGCATGGTTTGATTTTTGCTCTTCATGTGTGCCCTCCAGCAATCACACCCACCTGTGTTTAGAAATCAGTTAAGCAGTGTTTCTGTAGTTGTTTAGCACAAAGTTATCACTGTTATATAATATGGTTTTGTCAAGTGGATGCAAGTACCTTTCATGTAAGTAGTCAGTAGTTCATTTTTCTAAGAATTATTTTATTCACTGCTA
>JAFBMS010001098.1:0-48008 GCA_019788955.1 Albula glossodonta | reverse complement strand
ATCGCTTCGGGTAAATACGGAGCTGCGCAAACAGCTGCGTAAACAAGCAGATTCCAGAGAATCTATGCAGCCGTCATGCAGAAGGAATTTTTACATCACAAAAAGGAAAGATTCCATTAATTAATGCTATGGAAATGTCAATACAATCAGGAATCAGCGTTAAGTATACTAACAGAAAACTACCCTGTGAACAAGTGTTCCAAATGTTTTCCAGCTCCAGTAGCACAAATGGAACACAGCTAGCTTAGATAAAAAATAAGTCTGAGCTCTCATAGTTGCTCCACGTTAAGTATTGCTGAACTGTGCTGGGAGATTAGGTGCCACTTTCATGGCAAGAAATCCTGTTGGCCCGGCACTTCCAGTGCCAGGGTTCGCCCGGAGGCCGGCAGACAGGAAACAGCACTGAATTATAAGATGATGTGAAAATCAGGCTGGTAATTTGCTGAATGAAATCTACTTAACTGAGGAAGGGCAAGAGGAGCAGTCAGTTGGAAAGGGGAAACCAAACCAGCTTCAGTTTGCTCTGCCTCATGGTGTCATGTTTATTCACATAAATAAGTGTAATTATTTGTACTTCTGAATTTCCTCTTCAGGAACACCAGCAAAACATGCATAAAACCAGAGTAGGATTATCTATGTCGTGTACGCTTAATGTCACAGTTTTACTACGCATAGAACGCAGAGACTGAATCAATAGTCACACATTGGTTACTCAAATGAACTTATGGGTCTGAAATATTGGACACACCCCTCACCTAAAAAGGCGGCTTCCAAATTTATCAAGAGAACGTATGATGAGCTTTCACCAAAGA
The DNA here is from genome assembly GCA_019788955.1 of Albula glossodonta. Taxonomy (NCBI): domain Eukaryota; kingdom Metazoa; phylum Chordata; class Actinopteri; order Albuliformes; family Albulidae; genus Albula; species Albula glossodonta. The sequence goes on along the minus strand of JAFBMS010001098.1, from coordinate 47,196 downwards.
GCCTTAGGTTAATCGTACATCTTAAATATACTGTAAGTAAACAACTTTCACGTTTTTTGTAATCTGTATACCTGTATTTGCTCTGTGTACTTGTCTGCTTGTGAACTGCATGTTGTTCACCACTTGCCGTTTCCTCTGTAAATATTTTCTTTGTATGGTAGTATAATCTTTATGTAATGTTTAATTGCACTTCCATACTACCCTTTTTTGGCTTTTGGTACAAAATAAACCAGTTTGAAAAAGATGTGTGGTCTCGTCTACTCCTTCTCCATGCATCCTTCCACCCTCTCCGGCCTTCAAAGCAGTGACGCACTGGGCATGATAATTTTGCTATTTTTTTTTTATTATTTTATTCATTTATTTAATAATCCTTTTGTTTTAGTGTACATGAATTCCCAATGAATGCTGTAACAGGTCACATGACCAATCACAGCATTCTGAATCAACACAAGGGAGTATGGTGTGCATGGGAAAGACTCAAGCCAGTGCTGCGAGGGTGAGGTGTCCTTACAACCGAAATGGGTGGAGTCACCATCAGCCTATCAATGGGCTTCATTTATCAAACATTTACATGTGTAAATTGTCTTGCAAAACATGAAATCTAAATTTAGAGTAAAAACAATTTCAGAGTATGAATACAATTTATTCATGATTCAAAAGGGTAAAACGAGTTTCTCAGTTTCATTCTAATTATTTTCTGTAACTTTACACACAAAAATGATTAATAAATGAGTTCCACTGTGTTTTGTTAGAGTAAATTTTTTTGATTGGATGAAACAAGACATTGGCTGAAAGACAGTAGCTCCTCCCATTCTGGTTGTCTTGACAGCCCATTGGCCCAGCACTAGTAGAGAGCTGTCGGTGGGCGGTCCTTGAGATGAGCTCTATTCCTCTCAGAGTCTGAGTGCTCTTTAAAGACCGTGAGTAAAGAATAGTACCGTAGCACTCAGAAACTGCTGTGCTGCTTACATATGTAAGGCCTGTTATTAGGTGCCTTGTGCCTCACAGCATCAGCCGTTTACACACGAGGCATAAGGCCCGTCCTATGCTGAAAACATGCAGACAGACAGACAGACACACACACAGACAGACAGAGGGGAGACAGCGATGGACAGAAACTCCAGAGGGCGGGGGTTGAGGTTTTCTGCGGCTGTATTCTGGGTTTCGTTACAGTTCGGTGGGTGGGCGGCTAAAACGCAGCCCGGGCCTGCAAGGCCAAATATCACTGCTTCACAAGCAATAACAAAAATAAAACATACACCACAATTTAACATTCATAACAAAAATATGGCAGTAGTCTTTTGTCAAGGCACCAGAGGTGTGTGTTTGTTTTTATCTCGTTGAGTTGTTCTTGTGGTTGTTTTCCCTGGTAGATTTGGTGCCTGAAAAATTAATTAAAAAAAAAAACCTGGGTGTGGTTTTCGGAAGACGTTTACAAATTAAAAAAAAAAATAAAAAAATGAGAAATGAGATAATTAAAAAAAGAAGGGACGAAATGAAAAGAGGAGAAGGAATTCTCCTTCTTCCATGCACCAGCACTGGCTCCTCCCCCTTGGGCAGGTCAAAGGTCACAGTCCCATTTGGGTGGCCCAATCAGGAGAGATGGAGCCATTTGCAAAGTTCTTTCATTCCGGAGAGAGAATTGGTCAGAGATAACACAGGAAGCATTCCTAATTCCTTTTACAAACTTCTGACAAGCTGGGCAGCAACCACACTTTTAAGTGACAGCGTTAAAAATAACAGAAAACAGAAATGTTACCACAGTTAATCGAAAGGAGGGGATGTGAATGTAAAGAGATGGTGCCTTGCTGGGGTAGGTTGGGGTGGCGGAGCAGAGCTAAAACACAGATGGAAACATCTTCACTACACCCCCATGCCCTACTCCACCCAAGGTTGAGGGTCAGTTCCTTTTTTAATTCAGTCAATTCAGGAAATTAGAAACTAAATTAACAAATTCAAAAAAATCTTATAGACCATTATGGGTGGCATTTTTCACTTTCTGTTTATTTCTATGAATGAACTAAACTGAAAAAGGAACAGGCCTCACCCTTAACCCTGCCCGTTGGCCCCTCGATGGAGGTGCATGTTGGAATCTGTACTTTTCTGCCCCCTGCTGGGATATCAGTGCAGGTGCATGTTGGAAATCTGTACTTTGCTGCCCCCTGCTGGACTATCAGTGCAGGTGCGCGTTCAGGTCGTATTTCTCGCAGAATTTGTCGGTGAAGGGGATGCAGGTGAGCAGCTCGCACCAGTCGCACTTGAAGGGGCGCACATAGAAGAGCACGGCCAGCCCTGACAGCAGCGCCAGGAAGGCGGCGAGCGAGGCCAGGATCTGGCAGCGCTTGCGGTACATGTCGGCACGGCCGAAGCTGATGTACGGCAGGAAGGCGAAGCTGAGGAGCAGGCCAGAGATGAAGCCGAAGGCATGGGCGAAGTTGTCGATCCAGGGCAGCAGGCCGAAGGCGAAGAGCAGCAGAACCACGCACAGCAGCTTGGCAAAGGCCCGGCACGGCTGGGCCAGGATCTGCCAGCTCTGGAACAGCTCCACAAACAGGCAGGCCAGGATCCCAAACTGAGAGCCTGCCGGGCCCACCTGCAGAGCGGGTACAGGGGGAAGAGTCAGGCCTGAAGGAGAAAAGGGGACCATGCATACACACACTCACACACTAATATACACACACTCACACACTCACACTCACTAACACAAACACTCACACACTCACACACTAATATACACACACTCACACACTCACACTCACTAACACAAACACTCACACACTCACACTCACTAACACAAACACTCGCACACTCACACACACTCACACACAAGCTCACGCACTCACGCTCACACTCACATGCTCACGCACACAAATACAGACATCTATATTTTCTCACACAAACACATACATATACAAAAATACACACACAAACACACTCAGGCATTTGCTTATCGACATATTCACACACGTAAAAATCAATATACATACACATACAAACAAACACACACAAAAACACTCAAACCATTTACTAAAAGGCTGAGTGGTGGCTTATGGGTACCTCAGCTCTGTAGGGCAGGAAGATGGCGGACGCCAGGTTTCCTGTGATGCCGCTCAGGATGTAGATGATGGAGATGCGCAGCCAGCCCGCCAGCTTCTCCAGATCCCGCAGGATGGTCATCTGGAAGCCCACCGACACCAGGCAGTGCAGGATCCTGGGAAGGGGGGTGGGAACATTGCGGCATTAAAGAACAGCACTGACAGCTGCCACTTCTATAGCTGTGGTTTAACACATCATCCAGTTCCAAACTGGCAATCTCAGGCCACTCCCCCACAGAGGCCAGGCCCCTCCCTCCCACCGTAGCCCCGCCCCCTGGTCGCTCACCCAGCGTGAAGGAAGAGAGAGAGCCACAGCCTGTAGAACTGGTCTGGGATCTCAGGGTTCAGGAAGGGAAGCAGCCCGCACACGTCGTCCATACAGTGCACCTGGGGTAGGGGGCGCTGTTACTCACTATCTCACACTTCCACATTCACACCATCTCACTTTTACCTTCCCACTGTACCGCAGGTTTTTATTTACATTCCCATTCCTCACCAGTTTGACCATGAGATCAGTGTAGTGTTTACCTGGTTTACTGTGCAGGTAGGTACACACCTGGGAACAGAGGGTGGCCTCCTCATGGAAGTAGCCCTTCATGAAGTCACAGTACTCCCGCGACGTGATCTCACACCTGTACAGTTACACACATGTAATCACACCCCTCATCTACACCTGTACAGGTAAAACATCAACATCACCTCATCTACACCTGTACAGGTATATACACTATCACTACCCCACTCATCTAGATCTGTCTATTTGTGTATTTCTGACTGTGTCTGTTAGTCAAGCATGTGTGTGTGTCTAAATGTGTGCGTAGATGTGTATGAGTATGTGTGTATGAGTGTGTGTGGATGTGTGCTCTCTCCTCACCTCCCTTTGGTGCCGATGCAGCAGGGCCGGCCGGTGATGGTGCAGTCCATGTGGGGTAGATTAGTGTGATTGGCTGTGCTGTGCCGAGTGCAGATCTGCAATAAACAAATCAAAACAATACACACAATCAATGCACACACCCACACACACACACACACACACACACACTATCACTTACACACATACACGCACACACTCACACACACACACACACACTCACGCAAATCTACAGCTACTCAAACACAAACACACAGCTGTATGCCTGCACTCACTGGCCACTTGGTGATGTCATCGGGCCACTCGTGAGGAGAGACAGAGGCGGGCTCCAGGCAGATCCTGTAAAGACACCAATCAGAGAGCAGAACACAGTGAGCACACACCACTCACAAACAAGAACACAATCAGTGCATACCAATCAGAGACCAGAACATAGTTTACATAGCTAATGTCAACTCATGAATACTCATGAATAGGCATGCACAATTTAGGGCAGTAAACATTCTGTCCTTGGCAACACCCCTTCATAAATATTAATGAGTTGTGTCATCACAAAGTGTATAGGTGCCTTACCTGGGATCCTGGTGGCAGACAGACCCATGCTGGCGTGGTTTGCCCCCCAGAAGGGGGGCACTGGGGTGGGCAGGCCACTTCACCCACACTGCCAATGTGGTCTGGGGGAGAGAGAGAGAAACACTCAGCTCTGCAGAACAAGGGTGGCTTTGGTGAATAACACCATTAAATGGCAGGCCTGGCTGGGATTCACATCCTGTTTTCATCATTATATATTCTTACACACTGATGATTTGGGGAGCTGCGCTTGTAGCACAGGGGTTGCAGGTTTAATTCCCAGGTAGGGCACTGCTGTTGTATCCCTGAGTAAGATACTTGATCTGATTTGTTTTAGTAAAATATTTTATTGAATGAATTGATAGTGTGTGACAGTGTGACAGTTCGGCTCTGTGCTGCTGTCTGACTGCACAGCTCTGCTTACGGAGCACTCCTCGGGGGCAGTCTGCACGCAGCCGGAGCGGTCGTTGCGAACGCAGCAGGCCGAGTCGCGCTCTCGGGCACGCTTTGCCTGGATCAGCCTATGCACCTGCTGGTCCTGCCGCATGCAGGGGGAGAACTTGGCCCCCAAGTGGATCAGCGCCTCCTACAGGTTGAGACAAGGAAATGCAGTCATGCAAGGGACAGTCCTCTTTACCTGTACTGACCAACACTACGCCAACCTGGAGAAATTCACAGAGCTACTTCTCTGGGCTGCATTTAAATTATCCCTATAAAACTGTTTGGTCAGGTTAATGTCAGCATTTGCTTTAAAGAGCAACACCCAGGTCCAGGTTCCCAGACAAGGCTAAAGCAAAAACAAAGTGTACAGGCTCTGACCCGGCTTAATCCATGCCCGGAAAACCAGCTCTGAGTGCACTTAAACTGTGCCATGTGACTGTGCTCACCGAGCTTGGTCCAATCCAGAAGTTCTCCTGCTGAACAAACTTAACGTTCTCATAGACGCCTTTATTTCGCAAGACCTGGAATAGTGAAACAGATACACGCACAAATCATGTCAGTATTCCCATGGCAAAGAAGGACGAAACATTCTTGAGCTTTGGCGTGAGGGTGTCTGGGCTCTGAGTGACTGCTGCTCCGTTCGACGTTCTCACCGAGTCCACAGTCTCGTGCTGGGAGAACCCCACGGGTGCCACGCCGTAGATGCACACCGCCAGGATGGTGATCAGCAGGTGGACGAATGTTATCCAGTACGTGAAGAATGGCCTTGTGGGAAACATCACAGAGCAAACACAGACAGGCACTTACAAATCACTTGGGTTGGTCCTGCTTTACTGGTTTCATTCTAGTTTGGTTCTGGTTTACTGGTATGGATCTAGTTTGACTGTGGTTTGGTTCTGGCTCATTGCTTTGATTCAGGTTTGATTGTGGTTTGGTTCTGGCTCATTGCTTTGTTTCTGGTTTGATTGTGGTTTGGTTCTGTCTCATTGCTTTGTTTCTGGTTTGGTTTTGGTTTGCTGGTTTGATCATTGTTGGGTTCTGACTCTGGCCCGGCAGGTGTTCATACCTGTGGTCGTCCATGTCCTCGATCTGTCTCTTGACGTAGCTATCGATGCGTTTGTGGTAGGTGCGGTTGGTGAGTTTGCCCACCATGCCCAGGCCGTAGGGCCTCTTCTCGCGTGCGAACAGCTTCTTCACGGGCAGGGCGATGCGCTGGCCCCTCCGTTGCCCCTCTAGGCTCACCACCTCCTGCCGCAGCCGCACCTTCGGGGGGGGCGGGGGCCCCTCCCTGCTCTTCCGCCAGCCGCGCTCCAGGGGCCTGCAGGGGGCAGGGCATTTCACTCACTCAGGTGTGTGCAGGTATGCTCAGGTATGTGCAGGTGCACTGGACACATACCCCACCTTCGCCAAATGAATCTACAGTGTTCTGCATGCATATCTACGTACACTAAGTGTATGAATATCTATCTAAATTCTGCATTCTCTTTGGTGTTCATGCACACACAATGTGAATGTCTCAGTTTAGTAATGTATACACATATATGTTCATCAATATTGTTAAGCATATGTGTGCTGTGTGTGTCTGTTTTTTGTGAATCTCACATCATCTGGTGACTCCTCTCCAGCTCGCTCTTGTCCAGTGCGCTGCCCGTCAGGTCGCTGTCCTCCGCCACTCTCAGTGGCTCTGTCTCCCTGACGACGCCATCCGCAGGGGACTCAAACACTTCGTCCGCAAATGAGGACAGTTCCTCTCGAGCTGAGCGATCCTGGAGGAGTGGAAGGGACGGACGTTAATGGAATTGATGTGCAAGTGTAAGCATCGTTCAAAGTGCTTTGAGAGCAGTTAATTTCCCTGTTACTCTGTGTATTACCAGCAGGGGGAGCTCTCAATTTTTCTCTGCAGCTCTTTGTATTGCCTGCAGGGGGAGCTCTCTCTCTCACCCTGGTGAAGAATGAAGTGTCCAGCTCTTCAGGCATTTCAACTCCCTCCTCCTCCAGGAAGAGGGACGGAGTGAAGCTTCGCCTCTGCGTGCGATGCACTGTCCCATCCCTTAGTGACCGACCCTGAGAATGAACACACCATCAGCTACACATCATCCACACACACACACACACACACACCATCGGCTACACACACACATACACGCGCACACACACCATCAGCTACTCACCATCAGCTACACATCACCCACACACACACACACACACCATCAGCTCCTCACTATCAACTACAAATCACCCACACACACACCATCGGCTACACACACACACACACGCGCACACACACCATCAGCTACTCACCATCAGCTACACACCCAAACACACACATACACACACACTCACACACCATCAGCTACACACACACACACACACACACACACACACACCATCAGCTACTCATCATCAGCTACACACCCAAACACACACATACACTCACACACATATACACACACACACACACACTATCAGCTACTCACAATCAGCTACACACCCAAACACACACATACAACACACTCACACACCATCAGCTATTCACCCACACACACACATACACACACACACACACACACACACACATACATACACAACACACACATATACACACACTCACACACCATCAGCTACACACACACTCACACACCATCAGCTATTCACCATCAGCTGCTCACCCACACACACACACACACACACACACACACACACACACACACACACACACACCATCAGCTACACACCATCAGCTACTCACCCACACACACACACTCACCATCAGCTACACACACACACACACACACACACCATCAGCTACACACACACACACACACACACACACACACACACACACATCACCATCAGCTACTCACACACACACACACACACACCATCAGCTACTCACCCACACACACACACACACCACCATCAGCTACTCACCCCCACACACACACACGCACCATCAGCTACCTTGCCAACACACACACATGCACAACAGTAGCTCTGCGTACCGTCATTACACTTTCTCTAATATTTGACAGCTCCTGTCATTTTAAAAACAAGCCAGACCCAGCGCAGCACACAGCTACAAGAATCTGCCAAAAAGTATGGAAAGATAGCACAACTCTACTGAAACAACACAAAAAAAAAACAATAAATACTGCCAAATAAACAGAGAAACTGTATGATTCTGCCAAATCAACACATAAAAATAACTACACAGTCAATTAATGGCAGTTAGAAAGAATGTGTTCTTTTGAAAACCAACGGTTACGGTTCATGGAAGGTTGTGACATCACTGGTGTTCTAGAACACTCCGTGGCACAGTGGTCCATTAAGGGCAGTCTGTCACTGACCTCTGCACCAGGTAACATGCGTGTGAGCACGGTTCGTCCCGCGCCGACACGCTAATGGAAACCTGATCAATATTTCATCTGCACAAGTTTTGGGTTGAAGCACGCAGCAATGGCCAGGCTGGGGAGCCATGCCCTGACATGACAGCATGCCCTGACATGACAGCATGCTCACTAGCGATCATCACTGAGCTTCTGCTTCTCTTTACAAACCGCTATTATTCCGGTCACATCAGATCACTGCCACTAGCACAAACCAGGGGTCAATTCACCTCAAAAACAGGCATAATCACATGACAAAAAACAGTTTCATTTCTTAAAAGACTCAGACTTTTGTGAAAGAGGAAGCTGGTATTTCAGAGGAGAGCACACTCTTGTCTAGAGAACCTTACAGCCGTCAAGACAGAATGATGTCCTCTGGACTCAGACGGATGTGAAAAAGTTATGTAAATAGAAATATGATATGTGACATAATAAAAGCCCTGTTTAGGGATTACTCCATAGGCTCCTATGGAAAACACAACCTAGGAAAAGGTTCTGGTTGGACAGCATGTTCAGAACGCCAGCCAGTCTGTTCCATGCAATTAAACCTTGAGCTAGAGGACGCTTGTCTTTGTTTTTTGAGCAGGTGATCTAACCTGTGTGGTTGAGCCGAATCGACCTCACCTTGACAAGCGCGGAGGCGGCGCGGAAGCTCATCTTGGCGACGGACTCCCTCTTGCGTCGCCGGGGGAGACGGGCGGCGCCCGAGCGGGAGCTGGTGAAGGAGCAGAGGGAGGTTCCGCCGGGCGTGGCGGGGGTCTGGGGCACGCTGTGCCCGTCCACCTCCTCCACCATGCGGAATGCCCGCCCACGCGCCAAGGGGTCGACGATCTGGGGGGACGGGCCGTCAGCAAACACACAATTAATCATTAAGCTCTGCAGGGGTTTGCCCAGAATGTGTTTACATGAGGCGCATCCTGTCCTCCCCTCCCCAAATACAACGATTGCACTGGCAGCTCTGCTGCATTGTGTGAATTATACATTAAAACCTGCTGCTATAGTTCAGTGTTTCACTTTCACTTTCATGTGTGGTCAGGTAGGTGCCGCTCTGTTTGGGGGGGGGGGCACAGTGGGACAGGGGTTTGAGGTGTCTAAAAATTCAGTTTTTTTCACTTCTGTCAACTCAGCAAAATGAACTGTCATATAATTCATAAAGTATAAAAAAAGGCCAATAATTTTCTATGGGGATTTGAGTTCTAATTACTTTCCTGAGCTGACTGAATGAAAATAGAATCACCGCCATCTTTGGTTAGGGCAGAGAGTCTGTGGGGCTTGGCCCTGCCCCTGTGGGCGTGGTACCTTCTGCATGCCGCGCTGGGAGGCGGGGACGTAGAGAGGGGGAGGGGTCTCGGTGCTGGTGAGTGACAGGTTGTCCTGGCTGGACAGGTCGATGTCGCGCATGGCGTGGGGCTTCAGCTTGCCGTAGCGGAGACTGCAGTGGCGAATGCTCTTCCGCTGCCATCGCTGAGTGGCGTCGCCGTCCCGGCCCACGCCAAACCAGTCCGCCGTTCCCCTGCACCATCACACACACACACCATCAGACTTACACACACACCATTACCCCACTAAAACACTAAATGTATACACTCCATTTTCTCCTTAGCCACTAAAGACACACACACACACACACATGGTCCTGCGCCCGTGCGGTGGTACCTGAGGAATATTTTGGACAGAGACTGCGGCCTGCGGGAGCCGCGGCGAGCGGCACGGGGGCCCTTAACCGGCACGGTGTGAATCCGCTCAAAATGCACCTTCTTACTGCTGCAGCCGGGCCAAACCGGGCCAAACAGGGCCGAACAGGACCAGAGAGCAGGAGAGCAGCAGACAGGGCGAGAAAGAGAGAGAGAGACATGGAGAAGGAAGAGAAGAGGAAGTGAGGCTTGCAGGTGGAAAGTCAGTTCCAGTTTGCAGTGCTCATGCGCAGTGTAAACCTATAGTGTTAATGCACAGTGTTAACTTACAGTGTTAATGCACAGTGTTAGTGAAATACAAGGGAGGAAGAGACAGGGAAGCCAGTGTCCAGATTTATACATTCACAAAGACAGACCCATATATACACACACGCATGCTCACAAATATATACACACACATAGGCTAATGCACACACGCTTGCTCACACATATATACACACACATAGACTAATGCACACACGCATGCTCACACATATATACACACACATAGACCAATGCACACACGCATGCTCACACATATATACACACACATAGACTAATGCACACACGCATGCTCACACATATATACACACACATAGACCAATGCACACACGCATGCTCACACATATATACACACACATAGACTAATGCACACACGCATGCTCACACATATATACACACACATAGACTAATGCACACACGCATGCTCACACATATATACACACACATAGACTAATGCACACACGCATGCTCACACATATATACACACACATAGACTAATGCACACACGCATGCTCACACATATATACACACACATAGACTAATGCACACACGCATGCTCACACATATATACACACACATAGACTAATGCACACACGCATGCTCACACATATATACACACACATAGACCAATGCACACACGCATGCTCACACATATATACACACACATAGACCAATGCACACACGCATGCTCACACATATATACACACACATAGACTAATGCACACACGCATGCTCACACATATATACACACACATAGACTAATGCACACACGCATGCTCACACATATATACACACACATAGACTAATGCACACACGCATGCTCACACATATATACACACACATAGACTAATACACACACGCATGCACACACATACACACACACACACACACACACACACACACACACACAAATCTCATCTGAGCTGAGCCCATGTTTTCAAGTCATTACAACACATAACTGTGATAACAAAAAATGTATAATAATTCCATGCACCAAGCCCATCAAACACGCCTCGATGATATTTCAACACAAATGGATTGTGAAAAAAAGATAAAAATGACAGGAGACATCTGTTTAAAATCAATATGTGGTTACAGAGATACACTCCCTTATCTGAGCTCTCTCCCTCCCAGCAGGAGATGCAGCCAAGCTCACTGCCTTCCCACAATTCCATTGCACAGGACAGGAAGTTAGCACAAACATCTAGGATGTACTCCTTTTATTCCATTTACAGATTTTTTTTATTTAGTCCTTTTATTTGGAAAGTTGTTTGAACATACAAAACACATTTTGTTAATAAAGTTTTAAATGATTATCTGAGTCATTTATTCTTAATTGATTATTTGCACATGGTTGGTGAATGGACCGTTCTTTAATCCCCTCTTCACTGGGGTTACATCGCACACACATATAAACCACACACTGCACTCACAACTTCTGGAGTCACCAAATACCTGCAGTATGCATCATACATTATGTATAACATCATGTTACCTCGGATGCACTGAGAGACTTAGCTGAAAACTTATGTCGAAAACAACAGCAGCTGTGCATAGTGTGAGCTCATGCTCTTTTATGCAAAATTTGTTTGCATATTTACACTGAAGGAATATGCTTATTTAATACTGAATTTAAAATACACAGAAAAAAGCAATGATATTCTCTCAAAGTCAAGTAAAGAATTAATTAATTAATTGGACCAACTCATCAATCAGTCTGTATAAAATTGTGATGATTAAATTGGAGGATGGCTGGGTCAGAGGTCAGGGGTCACCTTTTGATGGTCTGTGTGATGGAGCTCTGCCTCTGTAGGGCGGGGCGTCGGGGGTCAAAGGGCGGAGCCTGAATGCGGGTGCTCTCCACAGGCATGCTAACGCTACGCAGAAACGCCTGCCTCTTCACCCGCGCCTGAGAGGGGAGAGGTAGAGGGGGACAGAGACACGTCATCATGCTTTCCTTCATCACTTAACCACATGCAGAAATGAGACACATGTTACACAGCTCAGTTACGCCATCACCAATGCCTGCATTTGAGCTTCATGCCTTTGAAGCATTTTAGAAAGGGAGAAATGATTTGTGACAGATGAAGAGGAACACCGAATTCAGCTGAGATGGAAAGAAAGAAAGAAGGAAAGAAAGTGTGAAGGAGGGAAGAATAGAGGGAAGAAGGGTGTTACCTGGACGAAAGTGGGCGGGTCATCGAGGGACACCTGTGTTTTGGGGATGTCCAGCTTGAGCCAGGGAGGCTTCTTCCTCTGCAGGCTGCTGCTGGACTGATTCAGCTCCGCCATGCCCCCTGCAGGAAGACCACGGTATTACAACACACACTGATTCAGCTCTGCCATGCCCCCTGCAGGAAGACCACGGTATTACAACACACACTGACTCAGCTCCGCCATGCCCCCTGCAGGAAGACTACAATATTACAGCACACACTGACTCAGCTCCGCCATGCCCCCTGCAGGAATACCACGGTATTACAACAATCACTGACTCAGCTCCGCCATGCCCCCTGCAGGAATACCACGGTATTACAACAATCACTGACTCAGCTCTGCCATGCCCCCTGCAGGAAAACCACGGTATTACAACACACACTGACTCAGCTCCGCCATGCCCTCTGCAGGAAGACCACGGTATTACAACACACACAGACTCAACTCCGCCATGCCCCCTGCAGGAAGACCATGGTATTACAACACACACAGACTCAGCTCCGCCATGCCCCCTGCAGGAAGACCACAGTATTACACCACACACTGATTCAGCTCCGCAGATGCCCCCTGCAGGAAGACCACAGTATTACAACACAAACCGACTCAGCCCACCACGACCCCCCATTACAACACACACAGACTCAGCTCCGCCATGCCCCCTGCAGGAAGACCACAGTATTACAACACACACTGATTCAGCTCCGCAGATGCCCCCTGCAGGAAGACCACAGTATTACAACACACACCGACTCAGCTCCGCCATGCCCACTGCAGGAAGACCACGGTATTAAAACACACACTGAATAAGCTCTACCATGCTCCCTCCCACAATTACCGGCTATAACAATGTACATTATTAACCAATAAGGCCTTTACCAAGAATATCACATCACCAAATGTCAGTATTTTATGCCCTGGATGGTGGGTTTGGATGCACCATCGTTGACTGTTTTGGGTAACACCCAGCGAAGAAGAGCTTGTTACTGTCATCCTGAACACTCTCCAGAGGTGAAAGTCCGAGGAGCAAAGCTGCTCTGCGGATCCTCTCAGGGGGAAGTAATCTCTGTTTCATTTGAGCAATTTCGCCACACCCGCCATTTACGCCGCTTTCTCTGCGCCCCTTTCCCGGCAGCTTTGCCACGGCTTCCTGTAAGTGACCGGAGCATTTTAAGACCACAGGGACGGCCTCAGAGAACTTCCTCATTCAAGCCAAAGCCTGCAGTTACCGTTCACTGCCACAGAGTGGCGCTGAAAAGGCTTGAATCTCACCCGGTAGGATGCACACTTCAGCACAGGAAACACAAGGCAGTTTTTCCTCCATGCTGTAAAATCACTGTTACGAGGCTGGAAACTGCTGCGCGAAGATGAGAAACTGTCTAGGTCACCTGTATTTATCACTTATCAGAGACCGGGGATCCTAATTACAAAGCATCTTAGAATACTGATCTAGGATCAGCTTTCCCCTGTCCATATCCTACCTTTATTCATTATGGTTAAAAGGCAAATCTGATCCTTGAACAGCAGCACCACTCTAAGTAGGAAAATGGGCCCTGATCTAGGATCAGCTTTCCATTTTAGCTCATAATAGATAAGGTTAGGATATGGATAGTGGAAACCTGATCCCAGATCAGTGCCCCTGCTCGTGAATATGAGACCTGGCTGTGAAATGTATAAAATAATCACAAAAGCGTCTCTAAAAGAATTTGATTTTTTTCCCATTGTTTTATATTTGTGGATTAATGATATCTGTACCATGGATTTATGTTCTGAGGGTGGGGTATCGAAAATCTGTATCATGATTGGTTAAAAAAAGACCTGGTGTCCATTTATGAGTTTTGCAAATGAACAGAGCTTGAATTATGAGGTATGTACAGTGAGTGTTTGATGGCTGTGTGACTAATACCAGCTATTCACAACACAGTGTGTGACTGAAACGTGTGAGCAATGACCAATCAGCTGCCCTCACTTCCTGAGAACCTTTTTACAGTTTCTGTTTTTATCTGTGTGTTAAAACAACAACTCTGTTAAAAACCTTTCTCTGTTCCTCTCTCTCTGCCTGGCCCACGCATGCACTCTCTTTCCTCTTTCCCTCCCTCTCTTTCTCCCTCTCCCCCTCACACTTCCTGCCTTCTCTTGGCCCCCACCCTCCCCGGTCAGATACCCGGCTCCTGTCCAGGCCAGCCCTTGTCTGCCCCAGAGAGCAGAGGGTTTGACATGGAGAGTGGCTATGGTGCTGTAGGGGTTGATACTGGCCTGTTTTCCCTACGGCACCAGTGGTGTTGGGTATGACTCGGGTCTGTTCCGGGCCCGGGGGCATTTTTAGGGGTGACGTGGGCCTGTTTCCTCTCCAGGAGCAGAGAAAGAGAGAGCTGACCCGGACCACTGCCCGCCCCCACCCCCCAGCCCAGCCCAACCAACCCCTGCATGTTGACTTCAGCCCCTTCCGATCCCCTTGAATAAAATACCACAGTATTATGACATCACAAGCCCACTAAGCCAAACCCAATTCCTGTTTTCACTCAGAAAAATGCTCATAAAGTGACCTTACTGTTAAACCCCAAAGTCATTTTGTAAGTGACTTTAGGAACAGGATGGCTATGTCACATCTGTAAAACGTGCAAGGAGGCATGTCACAGTATGGGGGAAATCATTTCAGTAGGGCAGGAAAGAGGTAATGGTCAAGACACTCGTACTTTCGCTGATGTGTCAGTTTTTGGACTTGGACCACTGTGCTATGTCATGTTAAAACTACGGGACGTGACGCATCGGCTGAACAATGTCAGAATGAGTCAAGCGGACCTCTGAGTGGGGAGCGACCCCCACCCTGTTCTTAAAGTTGCACACGGTCAAACCTGCAGATACCGTGGCCGGGGGACACAGTGCTGTAACCCCCCCCCACCCCCCACCCCCGGCTGTTCAGGAAAAAGGTTAAAGGTTCTTCCAATTACATTTAAAAAGGCCTCCAGCCAACTCATAAGAGACAAATAAAACAGCATCAGTTTCTCAGCCAGGCCTCCATCCAGGTACTGCACTGCACTGCTCTGGCAGGGTGAGGCTCCACCAGCCCATAATTCAGTACGCACCGCAGCTGCCATTCACATCTACCCCGGCCTGCATACTTTCATTAAAGTACTTGTTTTACTTCTGGATATGGACGTTCAGAATGAACGGGCCCAGTTTCAGGCCTTCCGCCAGAGGATGGGAGTGGTTGACCCAGGGGAGGCACCCCCCCACCATGATCTGAGCTAATCTGAGCGGAAAGCTCTCTCACAAATCAAAGTGGGAACAATGAGAGTGACTCTGCTATAAACAGCAAGTCTCTGAAAAACGGGGGGAAACCGGAAAGCCGAAAGAGAGAGGTGCTGAGATGTTACGGCTCCGCCACACGTGCCTCGAGCTGCGCTTCTGAAGAGTCTTCAGTTTTTATTTTTCCTGATAAGCTGATAACGGTGGCCATACGCAAATCATAAATCCCTTTAATTAAAGCTATTTCAGCAATTAAATTATGTGGACTTAGCACCAGATCATAGCTGGAGAGTAATGCGCTCATCTGAAGCGATCGTTCGTTAAGGCCTCGGAGTTCAGATCTGCGGGAAGTGTTCATGGGAGACAAAGTAGATGCACTTTCACATCCCTTGGCCTGACACAGCCGTCGAGTTCTGTCAGCTGCAGGCTGCATCCATAAAGTGTTATGATGCAACATACATTGTCATCGTGCGTGCGGACGCTGACGTTGACAGACACACCCTTCATACCTCCTTCAGTAACCTGTATGGTTAATTTCCTCTGAAAAGCTCTGAAAAGCTGGCACGAGCAGCGCGATCACCCAGATCAAACCTCCCATCCTGCTCCTGCGCCTCCTCCTTCCATTAGCTTGATTAAACGCCGCGCTGCATCCGTCGTTTATGTTGCTATGCGGTAAAGCAGAAAACTAGGACACTTTATCTCGAAGGGGAACTGAAATCAAACCATCAAGCAGTCCTGTCATCCAGCTTTTTCTGAACACAGCTGTGGGGTGTGGAAGTAAGATCATCAAAATACTTTTCTTTTCAGATCTGAGTACCCAAGTCACGCGCTCAGGTTCTTTTAGAATGCAGCAGAAATAGGTCTATCACAGATATTTCTAGAACGCACTAACTGTTTGTCCATTTAGCTGAGGCCTGGAACAGGCACACAATGCAAGTTTATAACGGAAATTAATTCATTTAAATTTCCCAGAGGACGACACAAACCATGCCATGAGCTCTCCATCTGTAGTCAGCAGGCAGCAGCATCACTGTGGATAAGAGAGCAGTAAATCAGGCTTTATCTCTTCTGGATTCAGCCTGGCAGCCTCCTGGTGCGATCTTTGCTTCAGGGCCGGGATTAAGCCAAGATGGTAGCCGGCCTGCAACGCTGCTCTGCCCAGATGCTGAACCAACGGGTGTCACCCTGGGGTCACGTGGTGACCTCACTCTGACCTGACCTCTCACTCCTGCACCCTGGACATTGTGTATTATTCTTTGTGCTGTTTTCTGTGTTATTTACCAATCATTTTATTTGACATGCTCTTTTCTTCTTTCTTGCTTGTTCAGTATCTTGGTGTTCTATATCAATTACATTCATTATTATCAATATTATTAATATTGTTGGCTCCACCCACTTCTCCATGTCCGCTGCAGAGCGGTGAGGAGCAGCTGGTTTCTGTGTGTCACCGAAGTGAGAATGAGCACTTTCATGATTGACATCGGAGGGCTGCTTTCCACTCCAAACTCTGTCACCCCCCGACGTCCTCTCTGCTACATGCTGACTCTGCTGGCTTTCATTTTCACCCTCACATAGCTCCAGTGAATTTCACAATCATTTCTCCAGAGACAGGAGGAACGGTCTCGTGAAAGTTGAACACTAGAGTTCTTTCACTTATGTAAATACAGTGTTGTGTTCTTCCACCAATACAACTACAGACTTGATTTATTGATTATATTGGGCTTCGAAACTGGCATCCATTATGACGGTGAACTAAAAAGGGTGTAGAAAATATACTACACAGAAAGTGATATATTGAGCCCATACATATGGGAAATGTATTTGTTTTGTTCAAATAGAAGAGTTTTTTTCATTTCTTATTTGTATTTGTTTTATGTGTTATTTTCAAAGGATGTCCAGAGAGATTCCCTCACAGGATGAAGCAAAATTGGATTTGGTTTCTCCTCCCTCCGGTTCTCTCATGTTTCTTCACGCGTCTGAATCCCATCTGTGTGTCCATATTTTGACCGCAAAACTCCTCTGCTTATTAGTTTACCCGACAGGGAGCGATTAGGAACCTGGCGAACACCGCTCCAGAGATGGACGGTGTGAGACTCGAAACTCAGAGACTGCACGGCCGCAGAGCTGAGCTGGAGGACGGATGGAGGACGGATTTCGGGGGTGACCTAGCTTCCCGGAAAAACTTATTCTGCAAGAGCCAATGGCAGGGCAGGGACCAAGACCACCCAGACACGAGTCTCGCTTTCAGAACACGCGTCTTTACTGCATGAGCCACCCAGAGGACCCACCCCGCCATGTCCCAATTTCACGCTACGCCGCGTTACTTTCTGATCCGGGCAGACATTTTGAACTCTGGCCTGCAGAGGGTCATGGGTCATCCAGCTCACTGGTGAACTGCGGGAGAGTGGAGCTCGAGCCGTCAGTCAGCACTGAGACAGGCAGTTCCACTTCTGCTTCTGTCTCCGGACACTCGCTGCGTTTGCAGGACCGCCGCTGCCTAAGGTCAAATCACATGCCACTTCATTTCCGAAACACGGAGCCCAGACTTCACTCAAACAAAAATATCCGTCAGTGTGAAGGGACAGCGAAAGCACTGCACTTCCTCCTGGTCTGCTCTATTTGTGAATCAGGGGCAATTTCCTTAAAAAATTCCATTATTTTCAAACTCTCCCGCTCCTAACGCTGCAAAAGTCCCGTCCTCTCAGCCCAGGATGATCAGGCAGCTGAATATGACTCACTCTGCCATACCCTGAGGGACAGCGGATAAACAGACTCATGAGAATGAAAAACAATTAATGAATATTATATATAGCAAATATGTGTGTGTGTGTATCTGTGCGTGTTTTTGGCAGGAGCACAAATTGTCAGGCCAATGAAACTCAGTGAATTGACAGTGAGGGTGAATTATGACTTTCAAATCATCTTTCACGTGATGCACTGAGAAAAAAAGATGGAAAAGTTCTAACTTCTCATGTTAAATGTTTAACCTCACGTTAAATAAAAACAGCTTTGTGTCAGAGAACCTTTCACAGGGATGGAAAATGAGACATGAAGATGCACGCTGCCTTCTGGTTGAGCTCTGCACCGCCACATAGATATTGTTTGGAGGGACTTGATCTTGGGCAGGCAGATGGCGCAGGGAAAGGGGGAGGAGGAAGGAGAGGAAGAGGGAAGATGGATAAACAAACAGAGACTGAGAGGAGCGGGGGTGCTGTGGACTGGGATGAAAGGCGTGCCCGCGTCTGATGAGGCAGAGATAAACACCAGTAATCAGATGCACTTAGATCCACAGCCACCCCACACACACTCAGGGTGAAGAGAGGAACGTTATCGGACGGCAAATGGGGAGAGGAAGGTGATACCATCCTCTGTAATATCCCACAGCCAGGTGGTATTAACGCCAGTTAATATCCGCGGACAGGAAAGGTGTGTTTGTTAGTATTATACACGCTCTCCACACACACACACACCCACCCACGCACACGAACACACACTCTTCATACCCTCACACACTCAAACTCTCTCACATGTCTCACACGCTCTCTTTGACACACACACACACACTCACACACACGCATGCACACACGCACGCACACACACATGCACAAACGCATGCACGTACACACACACACACACACAAACACACACAAACACACCCACGCACACGAACACACACTCTTCATACCCTCACACACACTCAAACTCTCTCACATGTCTCACATGCTCTCTTTGACACACATTCACTCACACACAAACACTATCTCTCTCACACACTCACACATGTGTGTGTGTGTGTGTGTGTGTGTGTGTGTGTGGGAAAGAGAGAGAATGTGTGTGTTTGTGTGTGTGAGAAAGAGAGAGAATGTGTGTGTGTGGGTGTGTGTGGGAAAGAGAGAGAGTGTGTGTGTGTGTTTGTGTGTGTGTGAGAAAGAGAGAGAATGTGTGTGTGTATGTGTGTGTGTGTGTGTGTGTGTGTGTGTGTGTGAGAGAGAGAGAGAGTGTGTGTGTGTGTGTGTTTGTGTGTGTGTGAGAAAGAGAGAGAATGTGTGTGTGTGTGTTTGTGTGTGTGTGAATATGTTGCTCTGGCTTGCTTCACTGCCTCACTGTTTACAGAGCGCAGCTCTACGATGTGGGGCAGAAACAGAGGGGGAATGTACTCAAGGGAAGTAACCATGGGGACCCAGCCCTGGGGCCCAGAGTGAGCCCCCTCTCCACTCACCCATGAGAGCCCCAGCTCCATCCATCTCCCAGCCAGTCCCCACCCTGCATTATAAATCTGTGGAACAGGACCACATCAGCTGAGAGATTCACTCCCAGCAGCCAGTGAGGCGATAGGGCGTTCCCCACGCGACCCAACAAAACACAGCATCATCTACAAGACTGGCAGTTGCCATGGCTACATAATTGTATTTGCATTATCTTGCTAACTGTGGTTTCCTTATAGGACTGCTACTGGGGCTAATGAGTGCGTTGTGTGTGTCAGTTCATTATTGTATATGTATTATATTATTGTATGTGTTGTTTTTGTATTGCATTATATGTTCCGTATTATAGTCCTTTTGTTATTTAACTCCATTTCATTTCCTTAACAGTTAAAAAAAAGGTTCACAGTCGCAGTTTCGCATGTTTCTGGTGTCTTGGACGCTACCTCCCTCCACTCGAGGGTACTTTTGCACTTTGACCCTTGTCTTCTTCTCATCGTAAGTCGCTCTGGATAAGAGCATTTGCAGCGCACCTGTAACGCAAGGTGACCTAATTGTTGTTTCATGGCTGAACAGAGCGGAGAGACAGGTCTTTCTGACTCCCCCCCGCCCCCCTCCCCCTCTCTCTCCCATCCCCACCCCTCCATAAGTGTTTTGAAAAAAGAAAACAGGACTGGTGAGACATGAATAAACAGATAAAAGCACAGCTTTCACTGGGGCCATGCTGCAGGGGCTCTGGGGGGGGGGGGGGGGGGGGGGGGAGGGGGGGGGAATTGGTGCTACAGAACCAGAGCCTCCCTGCCAGCGAGGATCAGAATCACTCGGCCACGGAGAGGAAGAGCGTCTCGGAGCATGGAGCCTACTGTCATTCCCATAATGCACTGCTCTAACCGATTCAGCCCGGCTAGGCGTTAAATATAGAGCCTTCCTCTCACGAATTTCAGCAAAGGACAGAATTTTTTTTGGGCAAAAGCTTGACGTTGAGCCAGGCACAGTGAGGGCCAAAACCATGGAGGCCAATATGGAAGCACATCGTCCCCGGAGAATGTGATTCTGCTGGTGCTGTTGCTGTTGTTGTTGTTGTTGCTAGTGCTGCATCATTGTTTTTACTACAGCCATTGCCGTTACTGGATACTATTATTACGACTGTTTTTAGCAGCCTGGTTTGTGGTTGCGCTGTTTTCATAATCGACTTGTTTTGGCAAAGGCAGTGTCAGCTGGAGGCAGTAACACTGATCTGAGATATTAGATGTGAGTCAGATAATGAAGGAGGATCAGGAGGGTAAACCCAGAGGCTCCCGCGGGCCCATCCTGGCTGGAGGAGCTCCAGGGTGGGGCAGGTGGAGGAGCTCCAGGATGGGGGAGATGAAGGACCTCCAGGGAGGGGCAACTGGAGGAGCTCCAGGGTGGGGGAGCTGTAGGAGCTCCAGGCTGGAGAAGCTCCAGGGAGGGGCAGCTGGAGGAGCTCCAGGATGGGGGAGATGAAGGACCTCCAGGGAGGGGCAACTGGAGGAGCTCCAGGGTGGGGGAGATGAAGGACCTCCAGGGAGGGGCAACTGGAGGAGCTCCAGGGTGGGGGAGATGTAGGAGCTCCAGGCTGGAGGAGCTCCAGGGAGGGGTAACTGGAGGAGCTCCAGGGTGGGGGAGATGTAGGAGCTCCAGGCTGGAGGAGCTCAAGGGAGGGGCAGGTGGAGGAGCCCCAGGATGGGGGAGATGAAGGACCTACAGGGAGGGGCAACTGGAGGAGCTCCAGGGTGGGGGAGATGTAGGAGCTCCAGGCTGGAGGAGCTCAAGGGTGGGGGAGATGTAGGAGCTCCAGGGAGGGGCACCTGGAGAAGCTCCAGGGTGGGCGAGCTCCAGGGTAGGGGAGATGTAAGAACTCCAGGGTGGAGGAGATTTAGAAGCTCCAGGGAGGACCAGCTGTAGGAGCTCCAGGGTGGAGGAGATTTAGGAGCTCCAGGCTGGAGGAGCTCCAGGCAGGCAGCGCAGGGGAAACCCAAGCGGAAGTGCTGGAGGAGGAATGGCGTCAGCAGGGAGGGGCCGGGGCATGAAGCCCGTTCAATCAGCGAGGCAGGAAGCAGGAAATAGGGGATGGAAAGATATGGAGGTGATAGGAAGTGCTCTCTGCATTTCAGGAAGGAGGGGGAGGGAGGGAATTTAAGGCCCAGTGAAGGGCAGACTGGCTCACGCGAAACCCCCCCACTGTGAGACGCTCTGCACTGCATCTGCTGCTCGCCTCCACGTTCCTCCTTATGGCTCATGTACGACAGAATCTGAACACCAGACTTTTAAAATAAAACTACAGGCACATAAAATAACAGACAGAGGGACAGTTCGGCATACTGGATAAAAAAACTGGGATTATGTGTCAGAGGTTTCAAAATGTATGCGCAAAGAAAAGGATAGGAAAGGTAAATAATAACTCCTTATGAAAATATAGCATTAACAGATAATTCATAGATCATTAATAACTCAAACTACGAGACCCCGTCAGTTTAGCTGTGACAGTTCAGGTTTCAGAACTGCTCAGGTAAGGATGCTGGAACTGGTGGGACTGTGTGTGTGTGTTTGTGTGTGAGTGTGTGTGTGTGTGTGTGTGTGTGTGTGTGTGTGTGTGTGTGTGTGTGTGTGTGTGTGTGTGTGTGTGTGTGTGTGTGTGTGTGTGTGTGTGTGTGTGTGTGTGTGTGTGTGTGTGTGTGTGTGTGTGTGAGTGTGTGTGTGTGTGTGTGTTTGTGTGTGAGTGTGTGTGTGTGAGTGTGTGCATGCGTGCGTGCGTGTGTGTGTGTGTGAGTGTGCGTGTGTGTGTGTCTGTGAGTGTGTGTGTGTTTGTGTGTGCGTGTGTGTGTGTGTGTGTGTGTGTGTGTGCGTATGTGTGTGTGTGTGTGTGAGTGTGTGTGTGTGTGTGTGTGTGTGTGAGTGTGTGCATGCGAGCGTGCGTGTGTGTGTGTGTGTAGGTTTGTACAGGTGTGCACAAGCATTAATTTTCAGCCATCAATGAACCACCAACAGCACAACAGATTCAAGCCTTGATAATCTTGCTTTTCTTATTAAAAGCCAGAATGATTTTCCAGAAATACAATGACATGAGTCACTCTCGCTCACCGTAATCCGTCTGGAGCGTAGTAAACACCGAGCAGCTGGGATATTAGTCAGCCGTCGAACAAAACACAACGGCAGGTGCCTACACAGATACCTCAGCCTGTGTGGACTCAGCTCTGCACTGGTAACACTGAGGCTACTGTGGACTTAATCACATGTTGCAGGCTGATGACATGACCACTATTATCAGTTGCTACCAACTTGGTATCATGTTTTTCTGTCTAAACCTGTAGGATTTACTTTCATAAGTATCTCTGGATTAGAGCAGCTAAATGCTAAATAAGACATAATGTCAGCTCAGTGTCCCTTCCCTTCTGGATAAGAGATCATGAGCACGGTTATCTGCAGGGGCATGAGAAACACAGCCCCTCAGACTGAGCAGATCAGGTGCTGAAACCAGATCTGAAGATGTCAAACTCAAATAATGTCTCCCGACTGAAAGCTGCTTTTGTTCCTCCTGCCGCAAGCCCTTTCCAAAGTGCTCACATGCATTATAAAGGCTCTACTGTCCACTAGACACAAGATGCAGGGAACACACTTCAATGCTGGAACACAGCACAGCAATAATGTACAGTACTAATGAACCACACGACCAGACTTGGTACAGGACGTCTTCTTGTGCTAATGATGTCACATCTGCCGCTCATGAATATTAATGTGATGTAATTAATGTAAAGTATATACACTTGCTGTGTCCTACGAAAGATAATTTTGCCATGGCTGATAATGGCATGACTGGGACTGGAACATTTATCTGTAGGACACACAGCTGCAGCATGACAGAATGTCTCTTCCCCATGTGCCACCTGCAAGCCCAAAACCAAGGGAGGTTGCAGGTTCAAATCCCAGTCGGGGTAAATCTGTTGGGGTAGAGTGTAAACAAAAAACAAACTAAACCGTTTAAACCGTGTTGGCTAAGGAGTGCCTTGGAAGGCAAATAAATAATAAGACAATGTGCTTCTGAACAGAGAGAGAACACAGTGAGCTGGAGCAGCTCTGGTTCTGGGGTCTTTACAAAACGTGACGTGACATCAGAGAGATTGTGGCTCTTACAGACGCTCTGCTGGATTCAGTGGGACAAAGGGAATTACCATGGATTATTATGGCTTTTTCCTTTACAGAGACACGAACAGCCATCAGAATCCGGCCTCATCTGCGATTCACCTGTACGCCCAGGTGAAGTTCATCAATGGAATACACTCAGCATGTGAGACAAACACATACCTTCTTTTCATGTACTATGTGTTCCTGACCAGACACCCCACCCACCCGATCCATTATTACATCACAGAGGGGGCAGGGTCTCACCTTATGCCCTTTTCCTTCCAAGGGAGACCAGAACGGAATCTTTGACACCTAACAATCTTTCCACTTACTGATACAGCAATAGAACCATTTTAGAAAAGCTAGTGCTATTGTACTCTCTTCCACCATCTCTTATGTACTTTAGTATTATACGTACGCAATACCTTAGAAAAACGTATCTCTGGGTACAGCAGTGCAACATAACCCCTGGGCATACAGAATTTTGGGCAATCCAACACTAGTAATGAAAGCAGGCTTATTGCATGTGTAACATAAACACACACACACACCCACACACACGCACACACACACAGTGTACTGAGCTTGATAATATTAGCTGTGATGTTTTTGTTTTCCCCCCGGTCTTTCAGAGGCGCTCATCCCCTCTCTCTCACAGGGCATGGTGTACCGTGTGATTCTCGAGCGATTCTCTGTCTGCCTTCATGCCCTGAGCGGTTACTCTGCAGAGCCCTGCTCAGCATCCGAGCAGGAGCCCTGCTGGAGCCAGTCTCACAGGGAACTCTGCGCCAGCTCTGACGACAGCAGCACAAAACAGCCACATGATGGCAGAGCATCCGCTTCTGCGCAGCAATGCTAACCATGCAGAGAGATCTGCGCAGCAATGCTAACCCTGCATAGAGATCTGCGCAGCAATGCTAACCCTGCATAGAGATCTGCGCAGCAATGCTAACCATGCAGAGAGATCTGCGCAGCAATGCTAACCCTGCATAGAGATCTGCGCAGCATTGCTAACCATGCATATATCTTATGTTTAGCCTGCCGTATGTTACCTAGGTTTAGCATAAGCTAGCTTAAACTTTATGTTTGCTGTACAATTTCAGTGGAGGCTAGCTCAGGCTTGCTGTACGTCATATAATTTTAGCCAAGGCTAACGTAAAGCTTCAGCGCATGGAACGTTCAGCCTTCTGGAACCCCCACCTGAACCCACACCTGCGCCCCTCAGACGAGGACCCCCTATGAAGGCACAGTGTTCCTGGCACTGAGGACAACCTGTGACCATTGCTATAGCAACAATGCTGCTTTGCAGTCCTGTGGGAGTTTGACACCTGCCAATCAAACAGAGGAGAAGCACCTGAGGGCACACACACACACACACACACACACTCACACACACACACACACACACGCACACACACACACACTCACACACACACACACACACACACACACACAGACGCACACACAAACACACACGCACACACACACACAACACACACACACACACACCACACACACGCACACACACCACACACACGCACACACACACACACACCCACACACACACCAACCCACACAAACACACACGCACACACAACCACACACACACACACCACACACACAAACACACACACGCAACACACACACACACACAAACACACACACGGAACCACACACACACCCAACAAAAACCCACACACACACACACACACAACCACACCACACACACGACAACACACACACACACACAACACACACACACACACACACACACCACACACACACACACACCCACACAACACACACCACACACACACACCACAAACACACACACACACACACACACACACACACACACAACACACCCACCAACACTCACACACACACAACACAACACACACACACACACACAACACACAACACACACACACACACACCCACATATACATGCGCCAGCACACATGTATATACACACACACACACACACCACACACACACACACACACACACACACACACACACACACACACACACATATGCACGCGCCAGCACACTTGTATATACACATACACACACACACACACACACACACACACACACACATATGCACGCACCAGCACACATGTATATACACATACACACACACACACACACACACACACACACACACATACACACACTTCCTCCAGAGGAGTCTCATTCATAAATGTGAGGAACAGTTTAAGTCTCTGCGGACAGAGATAAAGGTGTAAAATGCCCGCAGTTATGAAAGGTAGGATTTATCAGGCTACAGGGTGGGGGGGACCCAGCCCTGCTGTCTGTATCAATACAGAGACTCTGTGCCAATGTGACGCAGGTTCACTCTGCTCCAAATTCAACCTATTCTCCCCCTGTTCACACTGTCTGCCAGCGGTGATGTCAGCAACCCCCACCCCCCCGCCTGAGGGGGGGCCTGTCACACGCTCCACAGACAGGAAAGAAGACCATACACACAGGCAGCAGCTCAGCCGGTGCGGGGGGAAAAAGAAAATAAAAAAAGTAAAACAGGAGAGACAAACAGGAATGTCTCCCCTCTGTTTACTGCTTCCTGTGATTTATGGACAAACGCACGACCTTCCCACCTCCACGGTCTTCCCCGGGTCAGATGCACATTTGTCAGAGAGTAAATCACAGATGACATTGGAACAGTGTGAGGGTATGTCCCTTTCCCTCCACCCTCGTATAAGCCCCTCCATCGTTCATGATTCAGAGCACAGCAAGTGCACACTCCATAACACACAGCAAGTGCACACTCCATGACATACAGCAAGTACACACTCCATTACATACAGAAAGTGCACACTGAATAACATACAGAAAGTGCACACTACCTAACACACTCCCTCATGTCACACAGCAGTGTAAGGTGCAGACTTAATTAAAACATCTCAAGCCAACTTAAGGGACAGCCCAGCTGTTGCACTCTTCATAACACGCTACATCCTTAAAAAACAGCAGAGCAAGTGCACTTCATAATGCAATCTCTAGTAAGGGAGACCAGATCTAGTGAAAACTTTATAAGACACTGGAAAGTGTTCTTCATGACACAGCTGAGAGAGTGTGTCCTTTGTAACACCAAGAGCAACCCCTAAACAAATATCAATCAGACTATCACGCTGTTTAATAAAACCTCAAGCACAAAAAAAACCCTGGAAAAAAACAGATATGATATGAATAAACATGAGGTTTGATAAAGCATTATTACTTTGGCTCCATTGTTAATCTGGTCTCGAGATGGCCATGCCACCTACAGAAGGCTGGCAGGAGTTTATTAAGAAGCAGATATTAATATCAAACAGCAATATCACAAAGTGCATATTCAGACACACAGGACCACGGTCCGCTGCCAGGGAGGAATTCAGCTAAAACCAGATCCAGCTGCCCGGCACACAGCCACTGAAGACCAGAGTTATTTTAAGTTGCAGGTTTCAGTACGGTTGTTAAAGGAGATCATTTAAAATCCACATCACTGTGCAGTGAAGAAACAGAGAGAGAGGAAGTCAGAGACAAAGACAGAGAGAGTGAAAGTGAGACTTGGAGAGAGATAGAGAAAGATAGAGATAGAGGCTGTAACCTATATGTAGGATACTTCTCATTTATGAAAATTTTGTCCTCGGTCACAAAGCTTTATGATTGGTTGCTTGTGTCCAAAGGGAGTGGGATAAGAGGTCAGAGTTCAGAGGTCACAGGAAGAAGCACCTTCTCATACCAGAGATAAATTTAACGCGCTGACAAAATCACAGGAAGGCTCAGGATTGACGTGAGTGTATGTGTTTGTGTGTGTGTGTTTGTGTGTATGTCCTGCACCAGGAAAGACTGCAGTAGCTATCAATTACGGCTCCAGTTGCAGCACTTTACTCATCTATTTTATGCAAGCTAACTCAGTTGAATTGCAACACTAATTAGCCGTAAGTGCAATGAGTCAAATATTTGCGCACTCAATATAAAATGCCATCCACTTGAGTAGAGGTCTCAGTATTCCTGGAAATAAATGCAATCCCGTGGTCAGCTCATGCAACCCGTGATTTAGACTCTAATGGATTATAATAAAATTTGACATGAGGCTTTACAAGACACTTTGGCCAAAAAAACATTTTTTTACAGCACTTGGTGCTTTTTTCAATACCACTATGCTATTTGATCAAAATCTGAGTTATTTCAAAGAATGTAGGATCTCTGAGAAAGGTGCTCCCCCATTGCAGGGGCACTACCGTCCCTTTGCCCCTAGATGGCGAAAGATAAGATTAGAGGGGAGCGCTGAAGAGGCAGCTGAAAGCCCCAGAGCACGTCCTGTTTCCTGTTTCCTGTTTCCTGCTCTGTGAGGACAGGGTCTGGTTTGGGTTTCCCGTGTGACAGCGAGTCCAGGCTGTCCGAGGGGGCGTGTGGCGCCAAAGATAGCATGTGTGCGCCTGGCAGGCCTATTTAAACATCCCCCCCCAAACTGCCCCCATCCCGGGGTGTTATATCACCCTCTCCAGCTGGCCGGCCCAGAGCACAGTCCTTCAGCCTCACCCACAGCTCCTTCACTTTGGTTAAAACTGGATCTTTGCATTATGGGAAATCAGCAGATTTTCTTGTCCACCGCGACACAGAACGCAATGAAAAATGCATAGATCAGGGCCGAAGTGCTAAAAATACCCTGATGGCCCGAAATACAGTCACGGATACCAGACATGTGAAAAACACAGGATTCAACTGGGAGCCTGTCAAGGTTCAAAACTAAAAAGCTTAAGCAACAAACAAATTAATTATTATAGTCATAGTGCCAAGGGAAAACTACAATCCAGTAACCAGTAAACACAAATGCAGTTATGTAATCTCAGTCTCCATGTCAGATGTGAGAGGAGACATTTTTTTCTGTGGTATAAACAGAAGGTTCTAGATATGGGGCAGGTCATTCCACACCATGAGCAGAGTTGGAGCAGAAGGGATCTGGACAGGACCACCCGAGAAGAGCAGTTTCAACAAAATCCCTCTCTAATTGTCCTCTCTAATTGTCAGAGCTTCCTGTGTACACTCGTCTCATCAGACTGGCCGCTTTTTTCAAGCACCCAATTAAACATCTCCACAGTAGTGTAAACGCGACTGAAAATGCTAATTAGCCTGTGCAGATGACACCCGGAGTGTGTTCTCTGTGTGTACCCTCTCTGGTCTTACAGGACGGGCCCGGAGAGGATGTTGGCTTTAGACCTGCTCCAATAAACACCTGATCCAGCTGGTCAAAGCACTGAGTGGACACCATAATCATTGATTGTGTGATACATATCATAATCGGTATTAATATGTGTGTGTGTGTGTGTGTGTGATGCAGGTTAATATGCATGCTTATGTTTAGGTGATGTATTCAAACGTGTGTATAATGTGTGCATAAGTAATTTAATTAATGAATGAATGAGCTGAAGGCTGTGATTGGTTGATTAGCTGAATGATCACTGTGGTTAAGCGTTGGGCGGGACGTTGGGCACCCTTCACTGGGAGCAGTGCAGATACCTGGGATTCCCGTCTCTGGGAAAGGAAGAGGGCTGACACAGAGGGACAAAACGCCCATTACGACCTAGAAACTGTCCTAGCGAACGCAGGGTTTACCAGCCCTGATCCAGGGGGGGCCGCAAGCTGTGCTGCTTTCTGATTTTACCCAAATATCGGCCACCAAAATCGGGTCAAAGACACCACCTGAGGTGAGTTATAAGGAATTACAATCCACTGCTTTAACAGATCAACTGAGTGCTGAGAAACGGTTGAAAACAGTAGAGCATGTGGTCTGCAATATTCCAGGGTTATACACCCCTTTATTTCAGGGGAACGTTTGACCACAACCCACACATTATGAATGAAGACCTCCATTTTGATCTTCTTTCAGAGGACCCCGCACTGAGCTGGGTTTGAGGCACAGTTTAGTTTTGCTCAGTTGTGGTTCACGGTGAGGAAACAGCAGTCATAACAAAATAAAGTCATAGCAGCAGGTAGGTGGACAGGGCACGGGGGGCCACAGGAAGGTGTGGGTAACCGTGGTTACCAGCAGGAATGGGCGGAGCCCACACAGTCAAACCGTGAACAGGAAATACAGAGCTCCGGTGCGTGTGCTCCGGCTGTGCTCGAGGTTTGGTTAGCAAGGTCTGGAGGAGAGTGAGTTTTTCCTTTTTTTTTTTTTAAAGATTTTTCTCCTTCATCCCACCAGAACTCTGCTGAACTGTTTGGCCTCCCATGGGAGAGGCAGCCATGATCTCTTATTCTGGTGACAGCCAGTCCTCGCTTTTTTCCACCCCCGATTACACACTGCTGTCAGAGAGAGTTGGAGCGCTGGTTCATGTGTGACAGCTTGCCTGTGCGCTTAGTTTTCCAGCTTAAACTCACACACTGAATACACTGCTGTTTTTATTTTTTTTTTATATTTCACACACCAGGACAGACACAAATACACAAGGACACACTCAATTCGCAATGACTCAGAGGTGCTGTGCCACAGTGTCTGCAGTGTTTTTAGCCAGAGTGAATTTACAATAGCCGTTCCTTGGCCTGGCTTTTAAAAATATTTAAAAACTGGTACCAGCAATACACTCACTCAATATGACAGCATGCCTGTGCAATGTGGAGGAGAACAAAAGGTGAAAGACCATCACAGGGAGCGGGAATCTGTGTGACATCATCTCCATGACCGTCACCATTGGTGACAAGCCAAGCCAAGAAAGGGCAGCGTTGCTATGCAACCAGAAAGACAGATCCCTATAGAATGGTTCAGTTCCTTCATCAGCGAGACCTAAACAAAATTATGAAAGATTCAGAACATCGTTTATGATTTTTTTATCTGTTTATCTGCTTAGCAGACTACAGGTTGACTATGAGGACATTGAGCAAGCGTAAGGGCAGAACAGCAAAATCGTAATATTTATAAAGGGGCGTGGCTTTGGCTGAAGAATGTTCTGTCCTTGACACCTCATTGGTCCTTCACCACTACAGTCACCAATCAGAATCCACCTCCCTAAGAAAGTATAGAGTACTTATGGCTCATCGTTTGCCCCAAAATGTCCCTCATAAAAAAGAGCTATTCAATGAAAAAAATCATTCAGATTTCATGCTTTTATTGCAATGCAAAAATTTGCAATTTCCCATTTGCTGTCATTTTTTATATTATAATATTTTCTATCCTGTATTCAGATATTTTTTTTAATAAAACAGATAAAACAATTTGAAGTTGAAATAAGACAGATACATTTCCAAATTAAATAAAAAAAGCCAATAAACATCTAAAAATGATGTGCCTTGACAATACTGGATGAAGTACAGGAGTTGAACATCTGGTTGCTGTAGAGTATCTGTGGGGAGACGCCAGGTGCTGTCCAGACACTGAGCGGTTACAGAGCACACTCGCCTTCCGGAACACTGAGACAGAGTTCTATATGGAACGTTCTGCAAACAGCCAGAGCTTTGCGGAATAGAGCTCATTCCAGGAAGAGCCCTTCTTATTTTATTATTTTATGTTTCGGGCCCTCGGACAGACAGTTTTGTCTCCGGTCTCCATTGAGAAAACAGAGCAACTCTTAGGCAGATGTTTGTGCACAAGGGCCCAAACCAGATCCAGATTTAGAATGAGTCAACACAGCCGCCCACACACACACACACACACACTCACACTGACTCACACACACACACACACACACACTCACACTGTCTCACACACACACACACACACACACACTCACACACACTCATACACACACACACTCGCACTCACACTCTCTCTCATACACACTCACACACACACTGTCTCTCACACATACACACACTGTCACACTGTTACACACACACACACACAAACTCATACTCGCACTCACTCATACACACACACACTCGCACTCACACTCTCTCTCATACACACTCACACACACACTGTCTCTCACACACACACACACACACACACACACACACACACACACACACACACTCACACACACACACACACACACACACACACAAACTCACACTCGCACTCTAATGCACACACACACTCACAAACTCACACTCTCATACACACACACACACACAGTCACACACTCACACACACTCACACTCTCATACACACACACACAGTCACACACTCACACACACTCATACTGTCATACACACACACACACACACACACACAGTTACATGTGGCAACCTCATTTCAACTCTGACAGACTCCTCATTTCAACGGACCCCTCCCACGTCCGGAATTCCCGCCATTCACCCAAAATGCATAAAAAAACAAAATCCAGTTCCTTAAAAGGGCAACGACATTTTATAAAGGCAACCAATCCATGGGGGGGTCCAAAGAGACTGAAAAACAATGACAGGGTGGGGGGGCCAAACCCACTGTCACTAACAGAGGCGGGAGAAAAACAGCTCGTATTTCTACTGTACGCCATGTTTATGACCCCCGTGCCCAAAATAGGACCGGTTGGGGGGTGTGCCAGGGGCGGATGGATTTCAGCCCCCCCTGCTAGTAAATACCATTGGGGGGTTTGGGGGGGGCAGCGAAGCTAGGGACTCCTGATCACCCTCAGAGTGAGAGAGAGAGAGAGAGAGAGAGAGAGAGAGAGAGAGAGAGAGAACATTATCGTAATCATAGTCTAATATTACTGTGATTAAAATAACTTCATATGTGTTATCCAACTTATGCATGGTTTTAATTTATTTTATGTGAAAATGATTGTCTACTGGTCTTTCCAATAAAGCATGATTAAAATGAACTGAGAAGTGGTGGGGGAAAACAATTGCACTATTATTATTATACTGTTCTCATGTTTGTATGTGTTGTTATGTTTGCTATGTTTATAATGCTATTTTTGGTATGTCAATATACTTGTGGTTATTTATTTTGTGTCAAACTTTGCAAATACTCGTGTACGCTTGACAACACTGCTATTGTGCTGTCAATAAAGCACTATTGAGCTGGAATGAATTGAGAGACAGAAATGGAGAGAAATGTAGAGCGGGGGAGGGAAGGATAGAAAGAGAGAGAAAGAGAGAGAGAGAAGGGGAAGGACAGACAGAGAGAGAGAGACATGTGGAAGTCCCTCCCACAAACACACAATCTCAGTTCTGAGTTGTACGCTGAAGGACACAGTGGGTGGGGGGCCCATGGTGACAGTGCTTTGTGGGCATCGTGCCATGGGGGGGTGTCATGGTTCAGCATGTCTGTCTGTCTGTCTGTCTGTCTGGCCAACATTGTAACCCCACACTGGGTTATTTTACTTTATGACGTGTCTGTACCACCTCTCCTCCATTAGCTTTGACTCATTCACTCACTCTCATACACACACACACATGCAGACACACACACAGAGACACAAACACACACATATGTATGCATGCATGTACACGCCTGTGATATCAGAGACAGGCCACACTATCTCACACACACACACACACACTCTCGCTACATAATTACAAACATTTTCACATACGACAAACATAACAACATACAACATAATAAAAAAAACAACAATAACACAATCTCTCCCACACACACTCAGGCTGAGATTCAGCCAGCATTTGCCTTAACTTTGGCTCAGAATTAAACGCGAGTGTTCGTTTTTATCCTCATCGACACAGTTTGGCGAGTTCAGCAATCATGAAAATTTGCTTGCACAACGCTCTTATCCAACTGTGTGCCAAATGCTGATTGAGTCCTGTGGCCTCAAAGAGATCAAAGCAGCAATAGCATGATTAACATATTAGCATGTCCAGCGGTCCGCCAGTGTTTGCCAAGTTGCTGTAAGACGTGACAGTCCCGATCCCAGCCCCCCCCCCCACCCCACCCCCCCCCCCCCCCACTCTCAGGAGTGCCCAGGGGCAGTCATGGTGATCATGTGACCCCAGCTGGCTTTATCCACCCCCATTACATCAGCTCCCCGTGACACCCCCGAGGGCGATAACATTTCAGGGGGTGGGAGGCCCGATCGTCACTCCACACACCCCCCCCCACCACGGACTTCCCTGCACCACCCCACCACAGAACCCTGCCTAACAGGGATGAACAAGACGGCCAACAACCCCTTCCTGTGTCAACCTCCCTTAATTACTTACAAATTTACTTAATTAGCTCTAATCACTTCCCTGCTCTGGAAATGTACCTACATTTATTAATAAGTTAGTGAATGACAGTTGAGGTCTGTTTTTACTGTGATCTAATCTACAAGTGAATTAGCGTTGGGATATCGTACCAATTAGCTGCCTGAGTGAGGGGAATCATGGGAAATGAACCTGCCCTGACGCCAGCTCTCTTAAATCCACACATGCACAGCTTATCCCTGACTTAAAGTGGGTTCCTTTTCTTCATACAAGACTTTGATTATGCAACATGTTTAGAAAATTAAGGTCAAATCAATAATTCTAAAAACATGCTATCAATTTGGAAACAAGCGTTTACATGAGTTCCCTTTTTTACGGTGTCGCTTTTTCTCCGTATTTTGAATGCCCCATCATATTCATAAGCTGTGCTCATTTCTGCAGCCTCTGCTGGCTGTGCAGGTGGGTGCAGAGACTTACACATCACTGTGGAATATTTGACGGCAGCTGCAGCTTCTTTCTCAGCACATCCACAAGTGGAGCACAGACCTGAGTCAGAGGAGGACATCTCAGGTGCAGCTTTGTGCCGGTAGACCTTGGGGGCTCGGTCAATCGGGGGGTGGGGGTTCGCTGGAGAGGGATGAGGAACTCTGTACAACCAGACCGTGGGGCCCATCCAAACATTGTAATAGTGACTTAACAAGATGCAGACTGTGGGGCCCATCCACACACTGGAACAGTGCCTTAACAGGATGCAGACTGTGGGGCCCATCCACACACTGGAACAGTGCCTTAACAGGATGCAGACTGTGGGGCCCATCCACACACTGGAACAGCGCCTTAACAGGATGCAGACCGTGGGGCCCATCCACACACTGGAACAGTGCCTTAACAGGATGCAGACTGTGGGCCCATCCACACACCGGAACAGTGCCTTAACAGGATGCAGACCATGGGGCCCATCCACACACTGGAACAGTACCTTAACAGGATGCAGACTGTGGGGCCCATCCACACACTGGAACAGTGCCTTAACAGGATGCAGACAGTGAGGCCCATCCACACACTGGAGCAGGGCCTTAACAGGATGCAGACCGTGGGGCCCATCCACACACTGAAACAGTACCTTAACAGGATTCAGACCATGGGGCCCATCCACACACTAGAGCAGAGCCTTAACAGGATGCAGACTGTGGGGCCCATCCACACACTGGAGCAGTGCCTTAACAGGATGCAGACCATGGGGCCCATCCACACACAGGAGCAGGACAGGCCACCCATCAGCCTGGACTGCAGTTTTGGTTGGTTTGATTCAGCGCAACAAACAGTAGACTTCAAGTGGAGACAGAGACCCAGGTAACTGACCCAGGAGCAGCTACTGCAGTGACAAACTTTCACCCATAGAGGCACCAGCAAGCAAAACGTCAATGGAACCAATTTGCCAGGCTCATGTTAGGGAACAGCCAGACATGGGTCTTTGGGCACTTCTGCTTTCACAACTAGATACGGCCTTTTACTGAGCCATAAGGAGCGACTGGAGCTCCTCAGACAGCTTTTTAAACCCCCAAACATGGATCTTAAACTCCAGTCCTAAAGGAACATGGTGTTTGCTGGTTTTCAGTGTGTTCCAACACTTAAGTTCAGGTATAAAATCGCCATGTACCTCCTCTCCAATCATGCTCTCTGTTTGCAGCTTCTGCTCCCCTCCTCCCTGTTCCTGTCTTAATGCCTTCTATTCATTACTTTCCTTATTCAGGTTATTCTACTCATTATCTAAATCTTAAAGTTAGGTGTGACTCCAAGACAAATACCACAAAATCTCTCTCTCACCACACGGCTTATGACTCAGTAGTAATCTGCGCCAAAACATATCCATGAAGTGTGAAAATGTATTCCACTGAAAGTGACTTACTGGCCCACACAGTGTGTTTATGAGACCCAAACTGGCTGCTGATTGAGAGGAAACCACCAAAAAGAGGCAGTCCTGGAGGACCACAGTGTGAGTTCCCCATAAAAAATATTTTATTGCTGATTTCAAGTTTATTCACACATACCACATGATACACACAAAAAGCAACTTCAGTAGACAGAGAGGCTCCTTCTTCATAAATTTCCCTTTCAACGCCTTCAGCTTTTCAGCTTGTTGGTTTATACCACTCTGCCACAAGCCTGGTGAAAGCAGTGCAGTGATAAGCTTGCCTACTTTTTAAGACACAACTAATGACACCAACTCAATTTACAGTGTCTATGGAGCAGGCAGACCGCAGGCACCTAACTGACCAGAGGTGGCGATGTTGCGCACTGAGATGGGCACTCTCCTGCTGACTAAAACTCTTTCCTCCCAGTGCAACCCTTCAGCAAATCATGCTCCAGCCCACTGGGACTGCTGGCCAATAAGCATTGGCAAGGTCACGGTTCAACACACAGACCATTATGAGCTAAGCGCTACACTGAAAGTCCAGGGCTTCACCTTCATGAACCACGCAGCTCTGCAACAATTCATTACATTTTAGCAGACATCTCAAAAGAACTGTATGAGTTTTTGCACAGTAATGATTGCGAATGTCTTCTAAATATGTACAATAGATTGCAAGACACAGGTTATGTCCCTGTATATGCTAGATTTCACATTTGACCATGATGGGATGCCATGCTGGAGCTAAGAGCCAGCTTAGTGGTGTACCCATCACTGAACTAACTCACTGTTTGAGCACCAATACTTAGCTATAACTTTTTAAATCCAGGAAAGTGCCTCAGTTTGTAAAGTGGCACAGCTGCATCACACAATAACAACAAATATTAATAGCAACTAGATTTTTTTTCTGCAAAGACTTCCCTGTAAGGCGTAGAATATACAAAACAGCTATATTTGGACCCTTCCCCGGGGCCGGTATGTTAAATTACACACCGTGAGTGACGGCGTAGAAATCCACGGTGTCATTTCAACTGATACCCGCAGACCCGGAGAATGCGCTACAGTATGTGGCCCTCATTGTCAACACAATTAATAGCACACGACATACGCATGTAGCCGGGGTACGTGTCTGTCCCCTTCCGCCCTACCCTGCAAGTGGGCGCTGGAGGTGGCGCGCCGCGTTCTCTCACATACAGTTTCACAAACATGTAACTAAACGCACTGAAAAGCGAGGCACAGTCGTGCAGAAGAAATATCGTGAGGGAAAACAGCAATAAAATTGAAATTTAGACTCTTTAAGAGACAGGGGGAGTTTCTCCTTAAGAAGACTCAATTCGCTGGAATAAAAAAAAACATGTGCTGTAGGCATGTTTCTTAGCCGAAGCATGACTTGCAAATAAATCCGGAATCCGAATAAGCACGCATTCCCTGCAAATCCAAGAACCTCGATGTCCCGTAGCACACACACACACACACACACACACACACACACACACATACACACACACGCACCTAGCTGCACCTCGACAGTTACGTAGTAATCCAAGGTAACAAATTACAATTAAGACAGTTACGTCATGCGGTTTCTACCACATAGGACAGATCCGCTGAGACTGGCATACCAGTGCGCTGCATTACCCCCACTTGATGGTGATTCATTTTTCACATATTTTAGGTGCGAAAAAGACATCCATATGGGATTTTATTCGCAGCCATATATGGTCACCGCATTATAGGAGGACAATGTGGTTGAAATGACAGGGGTTTTAGCCTCCTCCGTACGCATGTACAAAGTTGTCAAACATGTCCAACGAATCATCCGGCATATCGCTGAACACACTACAGCTGGAAGGCCGCTAACACGCCTCTGCTCTGTATCTTTTTTTTATGAATAAGTGGTGGTCGGCTCCGTTAAACTGCGCTGGTAGATAAATACATTCAGAAACACTAGTCGTGACACGGCTAAAGGATACCTATGTTACAACAACGCTGCACTTTAGCACCGGTCTGCTATTGGGAACACCGCAGTATTCAGACTGATGTTTTGATTTAAAAGAGCAACACCATAAAATACAAGATATATATAGTTGAAATAACAGACAGAATAACTTACCCTTCTTACAAATCCAACTGCTCAACGGTTGACTGTAAACACAAGCCGGCTTCAGCTAACGGGTTGAGGTCCCCGTCTGTCAATATTTCGTGGGTGTCACTTCATGATGAATGTGCAAGATGAAGATATGTGAATGATCCGACAGTGACAATATGAAGACAGATATCAGATCCAGCGATTGGGATAGCGACGGAGAGTAATTCCCACAGGGAGCCGAGGGGGTCTCATTAAATCCACACAGGGTAGCCGCTGCACATTCCGCTACACCGGTCTGCGCTCAACCCGGGCGCGTTTGTTTGCCTGTACTTCAGTTCCACGGACTGCGGCTCCGCCCACTATCCCAGAGCAATAAGAAGTCGCTGGAAAATGACAGTTATTGACAGGCACAGTGGCCAATAGTCGCTGAGGAAGAGTGCCCGTGACACAACGGAACGCCCCGTGATACGGGCGTGACTCATCGAGTGGGCCACTTGTTTGAAACAGTTAAGAACGTGGTGGGGTCGCTTACGCGAAAAACCGAAATCAGCTGCGTGTTTTTTCAGACCACAGATGATTCACTTAACCACACCAAGAGAGCGGAAGCAACATTTGCCAATGGGTTTCCAAAGAGGACATAATTACGTCCATTTCATTTGTCTGTGTCCACAAAGCTGAACCAAGCTGTATTTACTTAGCTCCTCAACCTTTTAACACGAATGAAAACCACACATGCACACACACATACAAATGTGCCTATGTATATATATATAGATGTGTGTGTGGCAATAATTAATGTTAACACTTTTTAAAGAAATCAATTGGCTTTGTGGACTCATCAACCAAGAAAATTGATGTAATTGTATTTTACATATGTGCATTTTGTTTTGTTCTATCATGTGATCGTTTCAGTACCATTTTTGCATCAGTTACACAATTTCAGAGCAGTGCAGTGAAGTGACAGGACTGTGTGTGCTTTATTATTATTATTATTATTATTGTTATTATTATTATCATTGTTACGCTGCAGTAAACTATGTGAGGGACCATGGCATATGGCAGGCTGGAGGGGAGCACACCCATGTCTGAGACTCACAGTGACAGAGCTGGGCTCAGGGGCTGCAGGTTCCATTCCATAATGGGGCAAAGCCATTGTTCTCTTCAGCTGAGCGGAGCTGCAGCTTGCCCTGGGTAAGAGCCTCCCCTGTGCACTATGAATCCTCACTCCAGCCAGACTCATGTCCTGATTTTACTCAAAGGGATATTCACAGAATACAAGAAGAGCAGGATAATTGTACAACGCCGTTGTTTTAAAAGCGCAGCTGAAGAATGTCAGGATGAGTTGAGTGGGCCCGTAGACCCTGCACTGAGCATGCTCAGCAGTCTGCCTGTTGCTGTGGGTTTGGTTTTAATTCCACACCAAGCAACACACGGCCATCCTGTTCCTTCTGTGCTTTTTCTGAGCTCCAATGTGCAGCATATGGAGCAGAAAGCTGAATGAAGATATTCACGGTGACTAATTTGGCATGACGGCCGGGAGCTGGTCACCAGGCAAATAAATTAATGGCATCTAATTTCACAGCCATTAGTCATCCCTGAGAAAATGGACTTAATGCGTGAGCGTGTAAAAGCTGAATTATAACCACTAGATTAAAAAAAATAAAACAACAGAAGCTCATGCATTGGGTCAGCTACCAGATAACTAATGCATGTCTCATCCACGCTGCATTTCAGTGCTCATATCCTTCTGTCGGACGGGACCAAAATTAGTAACGTAAGCAGAGATAGCGTCTGCAAGTGTTAAATTAAAAACGCACTGGGTGTCTGGTTACTCTGGTTACTGAACAGACAATGACTGGGGCCTAATCAAATGCATTCAATCTCTTTGTGAGCTAATGCTATACAGTCAAAACAGATTTCACATTTCAATGCACGTTTCTATGAGTACATTATATTATACTGGAGAAAAATGTCATATTCCTTTTAAAATACTAACATTTGGATTGATCTGATCTTAGAGAGACAAATTTTGGTTGATTGTGCTTGGGTCCTGCGGCCTTCCAGGACTGGAGTTAAACCTGCAGACACTGCAGCCCTTCAGGACTGGAGTTAAACCTGCAGACACTGTGGGCCTCCAGGACTGGAGTTAAACCTGCAGACACTGCGGCCCTCCAGGACTGGAGTTAAACCTGCAGACACTGCGGCCCTCCAGGACTGGAGTTTAACCTGCAGACCCTGCGGCCATCCAGGACTGGAGTTAAACCTGCAGACACTGTGGCCCTCCAGGACTGGAGTTAAACCTGCAGACACTGCGGCCCTCCAGGACTGGAGTTAAACCTGCAGACACTGCGGCCATCCAGGACTGGAGTTAAACCTGCAGACACTGCAGCCCTCCAGGACTGGAGTTAAACCTGCAGACACTGTGTCCCTCCAGGACTGGAGTTAAACCTGCAGACACTGTGTCCCTCCAGGACTGGAGTTAAACCTGCAGACACTGCAGCCCTCCAGGACTGGAGTTAAACCTGCAGACACTGCGGCCCTCCAGGACTGGAGTTAAACCTGCAGACACTGCGGCCCTCCAGGACGGGAGTTAAACCTGCAGACACTGCGCCCTCAGACTGGAGTTAACCTGCAGACACTGCGGCCCTCCATGACTGGAGCTAAACCTGCAGACACTGTGGCCCTCCAGGACTAGTTAAACCTGCAGACACTGTGGCCCTCCAGACTGGAGTTAAACCTGCAACACTGCGCCCTCCAGGACTGGAGTTAACCTGCAGACACTGGGCCATCCAGGACTGGAGTTAAACCTGCAGACACTGCGCCCTCCTGACTGGAGTTAACTCAGACACTGTGTCCCTCCAGGACGGAGTTAAACCTGCAGACACTGGTCCCTCCAGACTGGAGTTAAACCTGCAGACACTGCAGCCCTCCAGGACTGAGTTAAACCCTGCAGACACTGCGGCCCTCCAGGACTGGAGTTAAACCTGCAGACACTGGGCCCTCCAGACTGGAGTTTAACCTGCATACACTGCGGCCCTCCAGGACTGGAGTTTAACCTGCAGACACTGTGTCCCTCCAGGACTGGAGTTAAACCTGCAACACTGCGGCCCTCCAGACTGAGTTAAACCTGCAGACCTACTGCGGCCCTCCAGGACTGGAGTTAAGCTCTCAATCTAATTAAGCTTGAAATGCACTTGCTTTTAAGTCAAAAGGAAATGTTTTGTTGGACCCTGCAGGAAAATTACAAGAATTTATACATCAGTCTCATAAAGCCCAATAACTCTGTGTTAGCTTAGTCCCACACTTTCCATGAGTTTATCTGATCCATACAGAGCCCTTTCAGTGAAAATTTTCAATTCTGTAACAGAGTTTGATATAGGCAATCATATCTATTAATTAAAATTAATTTATTCAGACGGCAAATTAATTCTAAGCGTGAAGTAAACAGCTGAGCCCTGGTCGCCCTTTCAAACTCAAAACTCCAACCGTGACACCCGCGCGCCCATGCGCGCGCCCTCCTCCCTCGCTCAGGCAATCCCTTGCGCTTGACTCCCAGCCAAACTGGCTGGCGATCGTAAAACCGCTGATGTCACGCGGGGATGACATATTGCGGTTGCTGGAGGTGCCCACGTCCGTGCCCAGCGTGCCACGCCCCGACATAATCTGTAGTCGTCAAGGTTTTTTTTTTTCATCGCACGTGACAGGTTTCCAATGATTACCTACCTGTTGTTCCCTTCTTCTTAATAGTCTGAGTCCCTCCAAATACATGTGCTACCAGACATTCTGACATTACTTTTCTTCATTTCATCAGAGCAATCAATACGATTACTCTACGAGAAAGCATTCTCCTGTTTGCTTGGAGATATACTTTTTTCGTGGCTCCCAGTATTTTTTCCTGATACAAGATTAACTTTATTTTACAAGGGGTATGCTCTGGGGAAGGGTACCTTAGTCATAATATACAACACAGAACATAACCTCATAATTTACCACGAGTCTAATACGAGTTTATGGTTGGTTTTAGTGTCTCTGTTAAAAGAAAGCATGCTTTTGAAAATAGACCATAGACCAAGCATTTGATGGGACCAACGAGCCACAGATGGATAACGTTTACTAGAGTGTTTTTTATATATAGCATGTTTGATGTCCATCTATGTACTTGTCCTGTGTTTATGGTTCTCAGAGAATATTCTTGGGGCTTCATGAATTAATTTCCTTCTGGGGAATAAATACTCAGCACTGTATTAGAGAACCTTGAGAGGTATAATTATTTAATTATACCATATGAGAGAATATTACAATCTTATTTTAAGATTATATCATGACGTGAGGAAGAAATGTATCCTCCTGTGCTTGCAGTGAGCCGGGTGGGCTCACTGAAAACACAGATCAAGAGTCCTATACTGGAGTACACCCTGCCTAAAACCAGAAGGTTTTGGGTTCACCTCCCACGAAGCTTTTGCGCTTAATCATAAACGGTTCAGTAAACGCTTAGCGGTAAACATTAATAATTCATAAAATGGAAGTTATGCAAGCTGCCCTAGTTAAGTGCGTCTGCGGAGCAAATGAATAATTTAAAATAATCAGACATTGAACGGAAGAAAGGGACATTTCCAGGAGACGTCTGTATAAATACCACGGAGATCTCTTTGATCATAATCACCAACTTTGAGAGCAGTGTTTTTACTTTGCTCAGTTTTAAAAGGTTCCTTGTCGCAATTATTTTCTCCAGTAGGAAGCGATGCTTTCTCATACAGACAATGCGGTAATCCTAACCCCGGGGCGATGAAACGTCAACATTTTTTTGACCTCTCATGGCAGATGTGAGACAATGCCCGGGAGCAGGAAGGAACCGTGCTGCCGCCTTCTTTGCTCGTTTCTCCGCTCAGTCGCTCGGGTACTTCGGAACGCAGAAAGCGCAGTTTCTGCCTCGGACATCACGTTCTTTTTTCCAGAAGCCGGTGAGCTTGCAGTGACGCCCCCACCCGGTGCAACTTTCGCACACTGAAGGAACTCTGAATGCGGTGTTTCTGGAAGAAGCCAGGGAAATTCCACATTGTTTCCAATCGTATTTTTTCCACATTGCAAAGCCAGCAGCTCCAGCAGCGATGATCTACGTGTGTGAGAGTGAGAGAGAAGGAAAGTGAGAGAACTGTGTATGAATTTATTTTGACTTAAAATGTACTTAGGGAACCTGCCGTGTAAAATGTGAAGCTGATTGATTATCTGGTCGATTCTTTACATAACCAGGTATCCGAATTGCGGCCAATCACTTTTGTTCCTCTCACTCCACAGAGGATATACCAACATACCAATATGGAGACTGACACTGAGAACACACACACGCACACACACACACACGCCCAAACACGCACACACACAAACACAGCACACACACACACACACACACACACACACACACCCACACACACACACACACACACACCACACACACAAAGCCCTCAGAGGATGCCAGTCTCATTGTGATTAGAAATACGCACCGCAATGACACATTTTCCATGAAATCCAATCAAAACCTGCTGTCAGCTCGCCCTGATTGAGAATAGG
Source organism: Albula glossodonta (assembly GCA_019788955.1). Taxonomy (NCBI): domain Eukaryota; kingdom Metazoa; phylum Chordata; class Actinopteri; order Albuliformes; family Albulidae; genus Albula; species Albula glossodonta. Next base: position 3,409 of record JAFBMS010001098.1, on the reverse strand, counting down.
AAACAATCTACGCTTCAGAAAAACAGAGGAACAATTTTAAAAAACCAGGAAGAAACATTGTCACTCTTGTAAAAAAAAAAAAAACACATTAATTCTGCACACCTGAAACACCTGATTAGCACATACACGACCCATTTCACATGTTTGACATATACAGCACATTTACAAATGTTCAATACATGGCAGGAAACAGAGCCCGTGTCATGTGACACACTGTGAGGACACACAGTCTTAGATGGGTTCAGGGTATGGGCTCTCTGGCAGTAAAGATGTCTTATGCTGCCTGAAATTAGCCCGCCTTTCTCTGATAATCCCTCCCCCCAAGGACAGACATGCAATTATTCACTGCCACTCAAATAATTAGGGAAAAAACTGTGATTCATTTTGTGCTTCCATTTGTCTGTTAATCAAGCACTCCATCTCTTCACCTCTAAGTGGCGGGTATTAACACCACAGATTCTTTAGGTTCACCAGATAGTCAGCTCATGTGTTCTTAACAGTGACAGTTCTGTCTCCCTACTGCTGAAGCAGACATTTTCCACTTTGAAACATTTTGTGAATATTTGTGAAAGTGCATGACACAGCACAGCTCAATGCTGTTGTAGCTTAGTGATGCTCACATAGTTTTAAGTTTGGCAGATGACATGGCTGAAAGTACAGACTCTGCATTTCTGTGCTGAATTTTGAAAAAAAAAAAAAAAAAAGAAGGAGGTCAGGTCACAACTACATGTTAGCACTGTCTGTGAGAAAAGTTCCTTCCCTACTCAGAATGATTCCTCTACTTGGTGACATATCTTCTCCACTCTGCCCTCTACTGGTAGAATGAACTTCCTCCCACAGTCAGGATAGTCCCTGCTGGTCATCCACCTCAAAGTGAACTTGCATTCTCGCTAAACTAATCCTGGAACTCTGAACACCTGTTCTGCTTTGACTATATTTGCGCCATCCATATGTATCACTACATCCTCAAAAAACCCACAACTTTTTCAGTTTCCTTCTTGCACCTGCTCTGACTCATTAAAATATACTGCTGGCTGTTGAAATAGTTACTGATAGCAGCTGTGATGCTGATAACTTGGTATCGTCTCTGTTCATTGCCTAAACCTGTTGGATGCGGTTTTGAAGGTCCCTCTAGATCAGGGGTTCCCAAACTTTTCAGCCCACGACCCCCAAAATAAGGCCGCCAAAGACTTGTGACCCCCACATATCTCTGGAGGTGGTTGAGGCATGCAAACGTTCGCACACTCACACACAAATAGGCCTATTCAAACAGGGCACAGTGCTTTGGTAACACAAAAGAACACAACAGCCTAACATCCATAAATGCATTCTTTTTTATAGTAAAAAAAAGTGACATTAAACTTACCCACTGATATGGGTGGGCACTGTGCATTGATCAGATTTTTGATTGTGGAAATCATCTCGCGACCCCCCCTTTGGGGACCGCTGCTCTAGACCATCTGCTAAATGCATAAATGCAAATAAAACACCCAAAACAGTGAAGAAACAGCATCAGCGGCAAAGTTCCCATCAGACATAAAGATGGGCGGACGGACGGCTCTCTCTCCTCTCCTGGTCCTCAGGTGTTGGACAGGAGGCTCGCTGCTGTGGAATGAGCTGAGGATCTGCCTGCCTGCGATTTAAAAATCACGCCATCTTTCCAGGCCAGAGAAACACCTCCTGTGGTGGTTTTGTCTGCTTTTCATCATGCTTATTATTGACTGCATGAAATGTGTGAAAAGTTTTTCGGCTCCTTTTTTTTTCCTTGAGAAATTTCAGAAGAAGATTCCATGTTTTGCTGCATTTTCAATTTACAAAAAGCTATTACTCCAAGCTGCTGGTAATGGACTTATGAATGTCTAGCTCTCTGCAGCTATTGTTTTTGATACATGGCTTCCTTCGGTCAAGTGAAAAGCACCAGCTCTGCTAGCATGCCTACACATTCTCACCTGCATTTACCTGGTGATCTCAGAGCGTTTTTCTGAAAGACCCTCAGTCACATGGTCCCGCTGGTCACATGACTCCTCCAGTCATAAAACTCCCCAGTCATATGACCCCTCTGGTCACATGACTCCTCTAGTCAAATAACTCCCCAGTCATATGACCCCTCTGGTCACATGACTCCTCTAGTCAAATAACTCCCCAGTCATATGACCCCTCTGGCCACATGATTCCTCCAGTCATAAAACTCCCCAGTCATATGACCCCTCTGGTCACATGATTCCTCCAGTCATATAACTCCCCAGTCATATGACCCCTCTGGTCACATGATTCCTCCAGTCATATGACCCCTCTGGTAAAAGGGCCCACCCAGTCCCATGACCCCTGCAGTCACATCTCCTCATGCCCTGCAGTCTGTGGCCCAACAGCAGTGGGGGTTCCAGGCCTCTGGGTGGTTCACAGGGGAAGATGTTCCCCTTGGAATAATGAAGGAGAAAATAAAGATGAAAAAAGGCTGGAGTCTCCTCCAAAGCTGTGCCTTACCCCAGCTTTGCAGTCCCTCTCGCAGTGGGTAATTGTTTATCCTCCCCGTCAGAGCACACAGACGGGCCTGTGAGCCAAACAGTGGCTATTTCAGGCCAGACTGTGTGGAGCTGCCCCTGGCATGTTCACACCCTGTAACCCCCGGCTGCCCCGCCCCCCTGCCCCGCCCGGCTGAACGTGGGGGTGCGAGGGGACAGAGGGCATCAGGTGCCAACACCCAGAGCCAAGCCATGACGGCAGAGGGATCAGGTGCCAGGCTGAGAGACCTGGCAGCAGTGTGCTCTGACTCAACAGCGCCTCCCATTGGGAGGAGCCCGATCTTATTCTGATTCTTCATTTATTTGAACAGTGATTATGATTATTATTATTATAATATACATTTTATTGACTGACATTTTTCAGTGCTCAAGATGAAGTATGTTGCTGAAGTAACATGCCATGAGCAATGACTAATGTCAACAAAAATGTACTATTATGTGAAATTATGAACATTATAATAAATTAATCCTGTAAAAATAATATTGTATTCTTTTGAAATAATGTGACAGCTTGACTTTCATATCTGTATCATTTATTCCATTTCGGCAGATGAGCCCGTCGCTACGGCAACCCTGAACGAAAATAACAGCAGGGAGGCATTTTTAAAGATTAGACTTTGATGGAAAGTCCTACAAAAACAACATTTATTCTCCTCCAGTTGCTATTTTTGCTGCAGCTCTTGGTACGCGACTCAGGGTGAGATAAGGACAGGAATGTGGCGCACATTTCGCACACATCTCTCCCTCCTTCCTAGGCCCGGTCTCTCTGTTTCTCTGGGTCGTGCAGGTGGTCTCCCCCCCCCCCACTGCCTGAGAGGAGGCCGAGGGAGGGACAACATCTGTCTGCTTAATTATTTAATAAGTGAGGCTCCCTGTACCCTGCAGTG
>JAFBMS010001097.1:0-48017 GCA_019788955.1 Albula glossodonta | reverse complement strand
TTTTCTAATGTCTCCTGCAGTGGTCTTCCCTTAGAATTCACCAATAAATCTTTGTGTGTTGTGTGTGTGTGTGAATACACAGTATCTGTCTATATGCATGTTTGCGTGTGTATGTGTGTTTGTGCATGAGTGAATTTGTGTGTGTGCATGTATGCGTGTGTGTGTGCATGTGTACATGCGAGTGTATGTGTGTGTGTGTATTTGTGCGTGTGTGAGTACAGGATACTGACTTTACTCCTTCTTTCTCGTACCTTCAGCCCCTCCCCCAGAGACCCAAATTGTTTTATGCACTACATTTAAGGTGTATGGAGGTCTCCTTCGAAAAGAATTGTGGAGCTTATAATTGAGTTAATCATCTGAACAGCCATTTTCTGACCTGCCAAGAGTAATTTCTACTGCTTACACCCCTGTTATTACAGCATACAAGCACAGTTCTCTCACCTATCTGTGACCATGCCTCTGTTTGTGATGTGGCATTGCATTCTTGTATATATCAAATTGCTGTCTGAACAAGCAGCGTTCACACATGAACAGGGCCAGGCTTGAGGGCCTGTGAGGTACAGAGCCTTGTTCCAGGATCAGGTTCTGTGTGACCGCTTAGAACATGGGTAATGACAGTCATCCTTTCCAACAACTCTGTGCTGTAAACACTGCTTTGGCATGCCTATGACTACCTCATATTCCCCTAAAGAGCACAACAAGCCATGGAAATTTTCTGAAATTCTGCCTGAAAATCCCTTTGACGCGTCATGGAATTCTCATTTAAAGAAACAGTTTAGCAATGAAAAAAAGACATGTATATGTCACCAAGTTCCAAAACCTTTGCTAGAACTGCACTGGAAAATCATGTTAAGTTCTTGTCCAGGGAGTTAACAAAGGTTACCGGCAAAGATTGTAACAAAACTGCAAATGAAAAACATTGACAATGTTGTCTTCATTTTTTTCCATAACTTTGTCTGTCCTAGACTGAATGGGCTGCTAAATCTCTTGATAATCTCTTGACGATGTTTGTCACTTGATCCTAAGTCTTTGATGCGCCGGCATTCATAACCACCGGCAGCTTTCATCTTGGCGGTTACAGCTTCATCGAAGGCGGGTACAGGCAGAGCATGCTCTTTGTGCTGGTGCCAATGGACACATCTCCAACTACTCACCCAGCTGTCAGCCGACCCACAAATGCCAACCGTCTCTCAGTGGGAGTGCAATAAAAGAGTTATGTGTATCCCCAATACTGAACCATAGGGGGGGATTCAGGGGCTGGACAGAACTGTTGATTTTACTGAGTTGAGATACTGTGACATGAAGAACATGGATAAACCCACAAAAAGAAAACATCAATTCCATGAATAAAACATCTTCCCATATATATTCCCATATTGCCAACGGACATGTCAGTGGTAACTTTCATCTGAACACATTGCAAATGCTGTACATGTGCAATGGGGATGCAATCAAACCCCCATGTTTATTCCTGACTTCTGTTATTCTTACAGAATGGATGTATGTCAGGCTTGCTGGGAATGCGCTTTGAGGCCTCTGGAGTACCGTTGCCATGGTAGGTATGGGTCCTCATGTCTATAGCCTGTACTGCTGCAGAAAATAATCTTGCTCCGAAGCTGAAGAGATCATTCCCTAGGTGTAGGTCACTAAAGCAAAAATAATCAGGCTGGTTATTTGAATAATGGAGTTGGTGAAAATACATCTCTGCAATCTGGTGCAAGAGAGTGGAGAGGGGCTGGAGGCAGGAGTGAGTTGGGGAGAAGCCCTTGTTTCTTTGGGGAAAAATAATGTAAAGCAGACTCTGTTGTTTGGCAGAGGGACATCCACCAACAAATGGTGTCAAATGACTGAATGAAATGCTTAGGAAGGGGCACTGGTGTTTAATGAAACAACCTTAGTCTCTTTAATGGCATGTAATGGAATGTAATCCCAATAAAAACAAGCGTTGAAACGCAGAATACATTTCTTTGAGCATTTCCTATTTATCTGGAAGCAAGACAAGGACATGTCCTTTGGAATATGCTATTTTCAATGTCAAATAGAATAGTGCACTCTCTTAAAGAGATTAACATAGCTTGATTGGGTCTTGGCATTAATAAATAAACTATATAAATAAATCATCTACAGTACCATCACTTTCAATAGACACTGATGTATTATCGGATATGAGAGAAATTACATACATTCTTCCTAAAGGATGTGAAGGACATGAACTCAGCTGCAGCTATACTAACAACCAGTGAAACAACAGAGCTCTTAATACAAGAGCATTTGTGATAACCTTATTGTACAAGAGTTATTATTTTTCCTTTTTTATTTAGAATTACTCCCACCCAAAAGAGCAACACCATCTGCCCCACTTAGTGACACTCTCCTACAGGCTCCCAAGAAGCAGCCAAACACCTGACTCCTCATGCTAATGTGGCAATGAATGTTGCTCGCTCTGCAAATAAAATACTAGTCACATATAGCCTAACACATCCCCCATGCTGCCACAGGAGCACAAAGTCAACATATGAGTCTCTAAACTTGCAGGTGCCCAGGTGACCAGGACATGCACAAACACCACATGCACAAACACACATAGACATACACACACAGACAGGCACACACACACCACACACTCACAAACACACTTTTTCTTGACTAAGTGAACTGTCGTAGGGGACCTCCAACCCATCAGGTCAATTTATTCATGTTGCTCCAAGCCCACTTCAATGCGCGCCAGTATATTGCCTTCACTTTGAGAACAGTCCAATCTGTTAGCGTGCAGACATGCTGAAGCAACGATGTTGGCATGGAGCTGGAGCGGAAATAGTGGAAGACACTGGATTGACAGGTGAAAATTGACTCCAAGTGACCAGTGAGCCCTGCACTGCTTTTGCAATACATGGGGTAATATTTCATACACAACCTGTCAAAAAATAACAGAAAAAAGCCAAGCTTCTGACATGAATGAAAATAGGCGTAACAAATTCAGGGGAAGAGAAAAAAGATGGGGAGAGAAAGCTCGCTTAGGCAGCACAACTTGAGGGATTATGAATTTAACAGCAGTTGAAAATCCTGTGAATGACTGTGTTCCAGACAAGGCTCTCCTTAATTAGAAACAAGACATCAGTTTCAATTAACACATATTACTCAAACAGCTTGTACAGGTTACTATAGTGCACACACCTGGCTTACAAGAAATACATTTTCAAACCACAGACACTCCTGGCCATTCCTGTAAATCACCAGTGCTGTTAATTCAGTGTTCAGGAAGGAGCATTGGCCATGTGTGTTATCAGTTGTATCAATTTCAAACACTCCATTGCTTTATGAAACTGAGAACAACTCTCAGTCAGCAATCCTTGAACAGCTGTTTCTCATTCGATGTAAAATTAGACACTGTTGTATAAATTAATTACATCCAAATGGATTATGTGAAAAACTCATTTTCCCATAAACCAACTTTCTCAGGTTCCTAGCATTCCTAACAATTGTGGAATTAAACATTTTTTTTCACAAAGCACACAGAACACAAGGTGTTCCTTGAGGAGTGGAATCCTATGTCCAAAGTGCTACTGTGTATTCAGGAAAAATGAATGGTGCCCTGTCCCTCACAGAAAGCAAACATGTTTCTGGTAACAGCAGAGGCTGTACTGGATGAAATAAAGAATTGAAAGACATTTATTCAAAGTGCCTCCATCTTTCCATTGCCTTCTCACTTTAAAAGCATCTACCTTTGAGAGAGAAACAAAAAAAAAAACAAGTGCAAAAAACTTCATTTTTTAAAGAACAAAAATGGACCAGAATGCCCTTGATCGTGGCCCAGAAACTGATACCTGAGTACAGCAGAAATAAATATATTTTTAAAGGGGTCGTTTTTGAGGCACATTAGGAAACATTAAGTTGTGCATAGCCCATGCTACCATCAATAGAATTATGTGACATTATTCTGCCTGGACACTTCATATAATGGGGAGAGAGAATATTATATTACTGTATAACAGGTGGTATAGGCTTTGAGAAAGTGGAACCCAACAGGACTAACCACAGAGAGCATTTATTCAGGGAGTAGAGTCATATAATTGTCACATTGAAGGACCTTTATGGGGAAAATCAAACTCACTCCCCTGCACCGTAAGCTCCCCCCCACTCACAGAACAGAAATAGTCTCCTCTTGACGCCCTTTCACAAAATGCCTGGTGGGTCTAAAACAGCAGCTGTAATGGGTGAAAATGGAGGGGGACGAATCTCAGGCTGAAATGGTGGAGATGACTGTGGTGCGGTTTACCGCGACGAGCCGTGTGGAGCCGCCGAGCGGCAGGCGTGGTGCTGTGGGCTGTCACTGGGAGCTAATCAGTGGCGAAGCACCCGAGTGTCCGCTGTCATTTTCCACATGGCTGGATCGCGGCTGAGAGCTGGTGATGTTTGGATAATGGCTGACGGAGCACGGGGGCGGAACGGCCCCCCATGAGTTGGGCATCCTCAGATCGCTGTACGCATTCGCCACCTGATATCAGGAAATCAGTGTGAGCGCCAGGTGGGGTGGTGGGGGGGGTGATTGGGGACAGCCTCTCACGGAACAATCGGAGGGCGATACATAGTGACACCTGTTTGCATGCGCTTCATTAGTTCCAATTCATTAGTGTGCAAATGAGTTCAAAGTAAAGAGGGGTAAAATATGTTAATCTGCTGAGCGAAGGATCTAATTTTGCTTCTAAAGGTTATGAATGAATAATTCAGAGGGGCTCGTCTCTTGTCATATCACCCCGGCACGCACGCACGCACGCACACAGACACACACACACATGCACACCACAGAAGCTTTACTGGGGCAATAAGCTGTGAGTTACTTTACACTTTTGATTGGAGCACTGCCCTGCACTGAAGGCCTGGCCTCCTCTCCTGTCTGTCATGTTTGTGATATTGTACAAGGAGGCACAGGCTGATCTGGGCCTGTCTTTGGTCTGGCTTGAGTCTCTCCAGTCTAAAAACCACTGCTGGACTCATCTTCAGCCAGGCAGCTTATTCTGAAACACCTGGAAGCAATGCTGGAGGAATACTGTGCTCAAAACCCAAGTACTGGAGAGACTGGCCCATGCAAAACACTGAAGTCTCTACCAAATCACATACCCCCACAACCTCCCACCAACCAAACGCCACAGTCACACGTGATAAATGGGAATGCACTGACATGATAGTCACTTCGGATAAAGCCTGTCTGGTAGAAAGTAAAGTGGAATATAAAAACAAAGCTTTTCCAAAGTAAAAACGGAGAAGGGGACTGAGATTGCTGTGAGGAAAAGAGAGTAGACATAGCCCCCAGCACTTGGCGAGAGAAATAGGCTCAGGATTTTTTAAGATTCATGGCATGTCTTCAGTATTACAGCAATTAAAGAAGGAGGAATAAAGCCTTTCAGAATCACAAAAATGGTGTTTACTCCAATTTCTCATGTAAAGAGGACCCATGGAGACCTCTACTGGCTAAGCCAACATCCTTTGGTTTTGGAGGGAGGGTCTGCTCCTTACTGTAATATAGGAGATACACAGCAGAATAATATCCATTACATTACACGTCCTGAAATACCCCCTTCATCTCAGACCGAATGCCTTTGATCTGCTTGAATCCGTGAGCTCTGTTTCATTTCCTGGCTGGCGAGAGCGCTCCCTCCACCTGAGCGAATTTGTTAGCGGCGAGTATTTTTTACTTGGAAGGGATTGCACAGTGTGATTGCTTTGTGAGGGTCATCGCTACAGCTATCCCAGTCTGCAAATAGTGAACCTCGTTTCACTGTGGGGGTTCACAGGGAGACTCCACTCAATTTCTGTATGTGAATGTGTGTAGCAGCGATGTTGAGAGTCAATCAAGAAAAATAAACATTCCTGTTGGTATCAATTACCTATATGGAATATTTAATAATTATAAATAAACACATACATAAATACATAAATGAGAAGACACTGACTCAGAAGCTGGTTGCTTGCGACTTGTTTCCACTTATTGATTTCCACTGGTTTCTCTCTTTTAAGCTCTAATAAAACAGCATGAAAAAAGCATGTCTATGGCAAAGACTCATTCAGACAGCATTATTTTTGGAGAGACCATGCAAACATAACTGTGGCGGATGGCAGATCCACTTGAAAGGACTGCAGCATTAAAGAGTTGTGCCACATATTTTGGGAATAACAGCACTGGGGGAAGGACATGGTGGCATGGGCTTTGACAACAACGGATGGTTTAGCGCCGTTGTTCCGGTGTGAGGTGTTTAATTCCTCTCTGACTTTATTTCAGACGCAGGCTGAGGGAGCAAATTAAAACCCAATACAGCACAGGTGACACATGTGCATAGACACATGAACAAGGTCTGCTGTAGAGTACAGGCAGGAGAGAACTTACAGAAAAGAAGGAGTTCTGTCCTGTAAATATGAAAGCTGACAAAATATTTTCAAAGCAAGAAGTCAAACATGGAAACAGGAAATGCATAAATGCTCATTCAACATTTGCCTCCCCCAGGTTAAGACTACAAATTGATCATCTGGCATCTGTTTTGCCCATGGCTTTGCCCATGGCTTTGCCCATGGTTTTGCCCATGGCCCATGGACCTCTTGATCATTGATCTGCCTTGTGTTTGTCACCCCCCTGCTTTTGTAGGAAATATAAGCAGGAAACATTAGGCCTTTAACGTGATTTTTTGAAATCAATTAATCATTAACATAAAACAATTATTATTCAAAAAACAGCTGCATATTCATACGGGATTTCTGGGGTCAAACTAACCATAAGGAATGGAACTGAAGAAAAACCCAAGAAAATGAATCCAATTCAATGAAAAGCATATCCTATATTATACTTATGTCACACTGACAAGGGGTCAAAACAGTCTTTCCACCATCAAACTGATTTTATCTCTTTTCAATAAATGGGTTTGTTGTCCCATTCTCAGGGCATAATGAGATCTGAGGTCAAAGTTCACAGCATTGGCTTTAAGTGCTCTTGGGAAATTAGGGGTCAGTTTCAGGAGCCTGGGTGTATGACACCCAATGTATAATTTCACAAGGTCAAAGGTTGTTGTGGTGCGGATACCTTAGGTTTGACCAGCGATGGGATGGTGGAGGAAGTAGAGGGGATAATTACTCTGTCACTCTCTTCAGCCAGAGGTCAGGTGTGGAACAAAAAACACACCAAAATCGTCATGTTTTATCACACTCAAATATATAAAAAAAGTTGCCCTTCCCAAATATGAAGAACAATCCAGAAAGTCAGATCCTCAGTTCAGAGCAGCTGATAGTGGGTATCTAAGAGCTGTAATTCATACTGTTAGGTGGGAGTGTTAGCTGCACGATGTAATATTTAATGGTAATTAAGATGATCGTTTTGATACATTTGCTATTGGGACATGCAATGCTTCAGACTGACAGTCAGATGGAAGACAATACATTTCACATTTCACTGTGGGCAGATGGGGTTGGACAGCTGGCTGCTATCAAGTGAGATTAGCTGCTTAGCTGTAGCTTGGATATATTTATATCCAATGATGCCATTGATGACTCAAAAGATAGCAACGGAGTGTCTATTTTAAAGTTCACCACTGGGTTAACCTTTTCATTAAAAAAAACTGCAGAGGTCTTGACATTTCAGGTGCATTGGGTTGCCAGACACTATTGTTAAGAGGAGGTTGAAAACAAGTTTTCATTTAATTTTAGGCACAGAATCTTTCTGCTGTATTCAGGTTTCTGTTTAAGGTAGAACAGCATCCACACAAGACCTGGGCATGCAATGCCCTCTCACATCCTCAACCACTGGCTTTTTCTGCACGGCCGACCCAGCTTTGAGGCACTCATTTACATTCTCCCGCGCATGGTGCACCATTCACCCTCCACTGTTCAGAGATCACAGGCAGAATAACTGGAGCAGTGAGTGACGTCTGCGCAGCTAAAAATCTGCCCGGAGGAAGACAGGTTGAGACGTGGTGTGCATTTGTAGCACAGAACGTTTGTCGTGCCAATCATCGATTCTAACATATTAATCTAAGCAAACCAACGGACTGGTCTCTCTTGCCAGATTTTTTTACCTGATGATGATTAATTCCTCCTGACTCTCTTTTCTCTTGCGCAAAAATAACCACACCGCAAGCGTTTCTTCCACAGCAGCTCCAGCAGACCTTCGGCTCCTAGACGTGTGAGCAAGGCGAGTCGGGGGTTTTGACAGTGCTGTCTCTGAAAATGAAGGAAACTCTACATCAGATCATCTCCACAAGGAACCAGTGCACCCCTGGAGACGCGGCATGCCGTAGCTTGTCACTCATCGTGTGACGTGTGACACCCGGCCCCTTGCGTTGTTGCAGGGTGACAGGATGTGACTAACCAGTGTCTGTATGGTAATGTACATGTTTGTCTACTATACAGATTACTGGACTAGTGCTGTGACAAAGCCTGATAAATACAACTTGTTGAGTTGCTATCTGTCATTCTCAGTGAATATTCTTTTTTACTTGACATAGTTATGCAAGTGAAAAGTGTGTAACTGTATAAGCAGGAAATGGACTTCAGAGGCTGGAGGTTCAACAGGTATGAGGTTCTCAGCTATGCCCTTAAGCGCAGAATCTGAGTTTCTACAGTAAAAGTCCTGATGCACACATGGGTAACATTTTACCAGTAAACTATGTAAATCTGCTTAGATATGGGGCCTTTGCCAAGCTGGTAAGAAATAATTATCACAGCCCTACATCAATGGGGACATGAACCCATGTGAGATGATGTGAGTGAAAGTATAACGTATTTCCTGGCTGATTGGGGTCTATATCAGTGTGTTGAATTTCCTCCCATAGACAGGTGGTTTCTCCAATGGATTTCCGTACATCCATCGTATGTCAGAGGGAGATTTTTGATTACCAATTTAAAAATGTCCCCTGATAAAGTGTAGACACAAACATGAACAAACAGACACGCTTTCTCTCTCGCTCTCTCTCTCTCTCTTTCCGCACGCATACATGCACGCACACACACACAGATGCTAATATGCTAATGCACAATAAATATGCATTCATTGCCTCTGGGTGGCTCATGTGGTAAAGACTGTGGCAATGGGAGAGGTGGAGGGAGGAGCTGGCCCCTTTGCTCATCCCACTTGGCAGCTGTCAGTTCCAGGTGCCTTCCTCAGCCTGGGGAGATCGCAATAACTTGACAAAGAAGTGGCCTCAAACTCAAACCCAAGTGAGAGCTGACTTTCACATGACTGGGAGGAGGCCTGTCATGTCATCCTCCTCCCAATCTGGCAAATGCAGTTTGCTGTGGTGAATTCAACAGTTTGGCTGAGTCTGGGGTTGGAAAAAAGGGAGAAAATTCATACACACACAAACACACCTGTTTAAACACATACATACACACAAAAACAAACACACATGCTTTGATACATGCATCCAGGATGATGGCTGTACAGTCAGTCGGAATAAAATGTACAGAGCTGTGTGAACACACACTCTGCTCTGCCTCCATTTCATACATGATCACCGACTAGGCACTCTAATTTATAGTGTGTCTCAAGGATTACCATCTGACAATTGATTACTGCTTGAAAAACTTAAATCTGGATTACTAGCATTACAATAAGATCTCTCTTCCACCTCCAACTTCATAACCACAGGATAGTGGCATATTCAGCCAAGAGCATTGAATAGAGTACGGCTGGATACTCCTGGATCCCCGTAAAAAAGCCCTTTCTCACTGTCTGAAATAGTGCTTCCTCCCCATGATGACCAATTGAGACTAAATTGCAGGGGAGCGAAAAAAGAAATTCTGCACTCACAGCTTTTTGGACAATCAAGCACCAACTGAGAGATGACATTCTGCTGGAGAGGCTGTGGAGGAGCAGATCTACAGGGCCATCAGTGTGTCCGTACTGGGTTCTGCACTGTCTGTTTGATTTCAGTGAAGAGCAGAAACTCTTTAAGTGACGTTTAACACCATTTCCTACTGCCTTTAACACCATTTCCAAACTCAAACATTGCTTTCGTTGCAATGTGTGATTTGAGTGTGTGATGTGCGAGTGTAGGGCAATTAAATACATAAATATTATTGCTATCACATTCATAAAAGACCCACATTCACACATCACACACTTACAAATCACGCATATACATTTCTATACCTATTAAATAAATATGTGTAAAAAAAAATGTCCCCAACCTTGGATGGAACATCATTCAGTATTGACATTAATAGCAACCAAGGTGAGATGCAAGATAACATCAGGATGACAAGGACATGGGGACTACAGAACTTAATCTGTGATTACCATGATAATCAATATCATGACATCATGATATCATGAAGTACACTCAATTTGATTTAACAGAAACAAGGACACTCCAGTTGTATATTCCCCATTCAGTAAAAAGCTTGCAAGTCCCTTTGAATAATTTTCATCTTGGATTCCAGAGCCATTCAGCCATGTTTTTGTTAAATATTGTCTATTCAAATGGATGATTTCTGTGGTTGAGGGCTCTCTGCCCCTCCCTTCCTGCCATTTTCAGCTGCATCCCACCCAACTGAATCCGGCGATCTGTGGGAAACGATTATCACCTGTGTGTTAGCATCAAGGGAGATCAGCTCAGGGCTAATGCGATTAACACAGCACTCCACCAACAGGTCTGTAATATCCTGCTGTGCTGCAGCCCTCTGTATTACACAATGTGGTACAGGGAGGGCAGAGCGTAACCCAGCTGTGTCTGTGGTCGCTGCATCCTCCACACACCCACATGACTGCACTGGAGGCTCAGGTCCATGCTACACAAGATGAGTCACACCCACATGACTGCACTGTATTTACCTGGACTAGCACCGTGTTATAATCTATAAAACATTCTAAATAGCACCAACAATTGGTCTTTACTCATCATCAAAGCAAAGGAGAGACTTTTTGGTTCACCTTAGAACAGTTAACAAACCATTTGGTGCAATGGTCCGTTTTATTAGACCAAGTGACCCATATGTGTACTTATTTATCAATTTGTTCTTCCCGCATTTGGTGGTATTTGTTGTTCTAACTGTAAACATTCTGCAAATGCTTAAACATGACAAATGTCAACCAATAATCTCACACCATCATTGATTGGTCAGCTCTAAATTCTCACTGTGGGCTATGGCCAGTGAGGGGCAGAGCATTAGGCAGGGGCCCCGCCTCCACCCCTGCACTGAGGAAACCACCTGAGGGATTTATTTTTAATCATCATATCTAAACATACTTTTGCTCTGACTCTCTCTCAAAATTCAGATGTACAGCCAAGATCAACAAAAAACTATATTTTCAGACATGTGGGAAAGAAAATCTTGTTTTATTCCCACTTTTTAGTTGTGCATGCTCCAGGAAATGAATCAGGAGAAGGTCACTCTCCAATCAAGATTCTCACAGTTTCACTGGGAAACTGAGAAACCACCCAACCTGAGCCAATATGATATTACCTAATCCAAATGGGAAGCTGCTAAGGAGTGAGGTATAGTATTTCATACTAATCTATTCTCACTCTCTCAGATTCAGTTCTTGTAAGACTTTGATAACCATAAAAACACCTGCCAGAGGGAGTGTTGAAAATAATAATAAAAAGGCATATTTCTGTTACAGTCAAATATTGTCTGGGGAAACCCAGGCTTAAGGAGAGCAGAGAAAGATGATGACTGAATTCCAAACTGAATATCAATATGGCATTCACTTATAAGTATGGGTCTTCCTACAGTGTGTCATCTGTTGATCCATAGTATATGTTCCTTTGTGTGTATTTAGTAATGAGGATTCAAATCCCTCAGTAATGTATTATGAGCTCCCTTGATCTTAGTTTGTGGCACAACAATAACTTATTTTGTAGCTATAACATACTTTGGCAAAAGCCATGTCTTTTGATCTGTGCTCATTGGAGCACATCTGGAAAGACATTATCTGTATATATGGAAAAATCTGGAAAAGGAGATTATTTAGAGTATTTATTTAAAATACATGTGATTAATCAGTAACTTGGATCACTTTTTCTTTTAAATAACAGAACAGTAACTTTGATTTGTTCCCTTTTTTTGCCTTTTTGATTCAAATCTAAGCAGCAGTGTCTTCCTGTAAACGATGTACCCTTCAGCCAGCTTGTTATAAAGCACTTCCTTATAAGGCATTAGCGCGTGTGGAATGAACACAATCGCTGGAAGTGGCCTCTGAGGCTAACAGTTTTGGGGCTAACTTGTGAGGGCGGTCCCACTTTCAAGAGTTGGACTGACATCTGGCCCACCTCCATGCCTCTAAATCTGGTTCTGCCCCGTGGAGGGACGGAGCAAAGCCTGACCCAGTCCCCTTGGAGCAACTCTGGTGGGGTTACCACATTGGACAGGGGAGTACAATAACATTCCTGTTTATTTCAGGAAGGAGAAGAAGACAAGGACACTGAAAGAGTTTTCTACACCACTCCTGTGAATATACATGCATACAACCAAGCCCGTCTCACTAAAACCTTACATGGCTGATTTTGTGTATCAAGGCTTGATTTTTCCTTAAATTTCCTCTGATCTCATGGATCAGTGGCAAGCTTAGGACTTTCAGTCCACTGTTTTCTGAAACAGATGAATCACATGAATCAGCTGCGTACCTCTTCTGTTTACCACATTAAGCTGTGACAGCAATTTTTACCATAGCCTCTTCTCCTGGAAGCAGAGAAGAGGAGTAAAAAACTCTCTGTGACTAAGTCTTTGAGATCACTGAAGCACATCTTTTCATTTGCGGGAGGAGAGAGAGAGATAGGGATAGAGAGAGAGGGAGAGAGATACAGAGAGGGAGAAAGAGAGAAATAATGTCCAGAGTCTCTCTGCCATTGATCTGATGACACCAGTCTGTAAACAGTAGAATGAGGAGGCAAGAAAAGTTGGTAATATGGTACCTGGGTTTGCTGTCCTAGCAGTCACTGAAACACAAAGTGAGGGGAATTGCCCCCTGATTTCTATCTCTAGGGAGGGCCGGAAGGCATGCCCAAAACTGTGGAGAGGGCAGTGGGGGTGGCAGATAAATTGTTGAATTATGTTATGGAGGGCTGTATCTGTTTATTGGTTATCCACTGGAGCGTGAGGCCTACAGATTCACATCTGTGCTGGAAAGGGATGTGTGTGTGTGTGTGTGTGTGCGTGTGTGTGTGTGTGTGTGAGAGCATGTTTGTTCGATCAAAACAAGCATCTTAGACCAGGACTACCAGGGCCTGTCCTGATGGTGTTGTGCTGAGGTTCATGTCCTCTGGTCTGTCTTGGCTGAACCCCCCATAAGCATGCAGGGAGTGCTCCCAGACAGTGGTGTGAAGACAGACAGAGAGCCGTGGGGAGAAAGCTGCCACCTTGCTTGTTTGGGTAAAAGACACAGTCACATGGCTGTCAAAGGCAACGGCTCCCCAATATGAAAAGCCATGTTGATCCCCAGTTTATAATCATCCAATTAAAGTTTAGTTATTTTTAGTGCATTTTTATCATTTTGTCAGAACACGTTCTTTCGCTGAGAATCGAAAAACCAGAAAATCTAATGGAAGGAAAATTATATATTCCTTGACCCAAGGAAGAAGAGAAAGATACAAACAGTGGAATGAAAATAATAATAATAAGTCTGATAAGTGAATATATCTGATAATCATTAAAAATAGACTGCTGACATGCATTCATTATAATTTGACATCAAATTACCATGGAAACATCAAAATTGAACTACTAGCAGAGTGGGTTCAAATGTAAAAGGGGTGTTCATAAACAGGCTTTCATCTTCCTGTACTCCATACATTTCAACAATGCAAGATCATTGAAATGACATAAAGTTCTCTGCAACCAATACAAGTAAGAGTTAATTGTTTTTACTGCTGCCAACTTTACAGTGTTTAATAGAATTTTAACCACTAAAGATAAAACATAAAACTGGATGCAACACAAAGGGTGTGGAGCGGAAGAGAAACACAGAGCAGCAGTTTTCCTGGAAAAGCTTTGCTGCCGCAAGCCACAAAAGGGGGTAATGTGAAACAAACGGGGTTCCCTTGTCGTGCCAGACATGTTTGAACCAAACCCTCTGAGCAGAGCAGTACAGTCTGGCCCCTGATCAGAGATCTCTGCTTCTTTTCTGTTTTATTTTAGAAGTGTGTAAAAAAAAACGGTCACTGTGATTTTGTTTCAGATGATGACCAAAATAGGACAGCTTAGTTTGCACAGGATATTTTAGCAATGGTTTTTCCAGATGGCTTTTGCACAAACCTGAACTTGGACATAAGATACAGACACATATGGCTGTACATAAAATATTATACTCTATAATGACAGATGGCGATTTCCCCTGTTTGCTATGAAGGGCAATGTAATTTGAATATCTAATGGACAATGCTGAATGATAGCAATAGCTTGCTCCACCCACTATGGAAAACATGAAGCTTCACTATCCTGACAGTATTTCATTCTAAAATGTAGTTTTTTCTTTCTCATAAATGCTGTCACTCAGCAAGAATACAATATATTTCACATTTTCTGTACACCAAATATTTTGCTTAATTTGTATGCAATATATGCAGTTGACTAGGACAAAAATAAACTGATTTAATATTTTAAATATTCAAAATCTATCAAGTCCACACAGCCATGAAAATGGTCACTACATTAATTAACCTCACCTCAGGAATTAGGGTTTAAAGTACTATTAGTGGGAATTAAGGTGGTTGGAGAGTGCTGAAAATATAACTCTACAATTTTACTACAATTCATTGGCCAGGATGTTGCCTTGCTTGTATTTAATTTTTTTTTGCTTTTATCTACTGAATCCATTTCTTCATTTGTTATTGCTATGGCTTGGACTCTTTGGAATTATTCTCAGTCAATTGCAATGCATGGTCAGAACTAACAGTTCTGATCAGTGTGAGGTGCGTGAGTTATGAAGATATGGATCCTTTAATTTATGTGATATCGCCCATTTTAAAATGGGCGATATCACATAAATTAAATAAAAATGAGTGGAAGAGTGTAATTTAGAATCCTTTATAACAGCAGGTGGACTAGTTCGATATGTAGCAAGTTTTAAAAATTAACAATTTTTTTCCAAAGGGATATGTCCGAGAAATAAGTTACTCTTTCCATATATGTTCCTTATATGTTCATTATTTCTCTAGAAAACACTTCATAAACTTTCCAATTAGAATTCATAAACAGCCCCTTGGGCCTGCTCCCACCACACCCTCCAGCCCCTGCAGCTGTGTTCTTCTCACTCTCCCATTAGATTTTCGTCACATTTTTTTTGCTGACGTTTTAACGTTGACACAATGCCTTGTATTGTTTCTTTTTGTTGTGTCTTTCTTCCACAAAGCCACATTATTTGCACTTTTGCAAGACATGTTTTTATGTTGTTTTCAGTAAGATCCATTTTGATCCATGGGACCAACCCAGCTTGCTCACTTTCTCTCCAGTGTGTCCTCATTGAGCATTCCAGAAAGCCGGATATCAGTTTAAAATTTATGGTCCAATGAGCACCCGAACAAGAGGTTAAAATAACGTTTTAAAAAAGTCATACCGGTGGAGCTATCATCTGTGAAGAATGACTGTGCTCTTTTTGGGTTACCTGGGAGACTGCCAAATACCTTGGTTTATACAGAGTATACTGTACTGAGATGTAATATTGATGAACTGTAGATTTACACACACTAGAGTGGATTCTTCAAGTCTAGTATGTGCTGGGTGAGACTCCTTAGTGAGAGAAAAGAGAATAAATGAGTAGAATAGAGACAGTGATGAGGCAGAGGCAGGAATTTTCTACTGGTTGTTTATGAAAGTGGTCGGGGGGTAATGTGTTACTGAATTGTATTCAGTCAGCCCCTACTAGCTGCAGCACTGAAGCCATCCTGCCGGCCTGTGCAGAGCTAAGGGGCCACACTGCAGGGTGGCCAAATTGCGGAGAACATGCAGATGGCCTTATAGTTTGTATTTGTATAGAAAGTTGCATGTAGCACTTCTGATTATGCTCTCAGCTGTGGCAAAGATACTCTTACCTGTGCATGAGTGTGCGGTTTGATTTTCACAGTCAAAATTCCACTTTACAGCTGTTAAGTACAGTTAATCTGCCAAGTGGCTCAGTTTGTCAAAATTCCCACGCACATGCATATGATGATGAATAGACAAAATGCACTTTTATCTACCATTAGCCCACACAATGGTACAAATAACCATTTGTAATGATTATTGTACAACACAAATGGTTATTTGACATATTGTCAATCATGAGAATAAGTTGCTGAGTGATTGCTCATGTTAAGCTTTAAGAACAAAATAGCATTCTGGCTTACTGGATAGGATCAAGTGCAGAAAAGGTGAGCTAATGGTTCTTTTCCTTTTTCTAATTTAAGGTCAGTGCACATCTGCTCCATTTAAAAGGTGATTTTCCCACTATGAATTTGTTTCCTCCATAGGTTGATTTGAACATCAGGTTGTAATTAGCCAAACAATGATGATGTGTCCAGTTGATTAAGCAACATCCATCTACAGCCACCTCATAAGAATATAATCTCTGTTAAATCAGCCAAATGGCTCCTTCATTAATTGTGATCCAATGAACATGAGCAAACTTGTATACCATAGCTTTTCTGGAGTTTTTGTGAGGCTATAGAAAGCCAAGGTGACTCTGCATTTTACCTGAAATGTTTGTTGATGCAATCATAATGCCTTGCCATTCAGATGCAGGGAAGAAGCCGGAGGAATTATTTGGATGATGAGATGATCTCATGCAGATCTGCTGAGGCAGGGGTCATTGTGATTTCTCCCTCCCTGGCTCTCCAGTTAAACCTCCTCTAATCCTGCAAGGCAGTCTGAGTCTGCTTACACTCAGGCTGATTGAGCCTCATTGCTTATGCATATACAAACAAAGTGGAAATGAAGAAATATAACAACTGATATTCAAGGCAAAAGCAGACATAAATCACACATAATGTGTTTTGGAATTACTCAGATAGGTGTGTTTGTCATAAAATCCTGATTGTTAAATGTTGCGCAGAGAGGAACAGCAGTAATTTATAACATGTAAACACGGGCAGGAAAATCGTGGCAAGAGTAAATATGAATTTTCCAGTGAAGGGGAGCGTTGAAAAAAATTGCTAATGATGAATATTCTCCTTTTGTAATTTATGCAAAATCAATTATATTAATTTGTTTACTATGCAAACAGCAAGGAGTCTTACCAAACACAGCAACATTAAGACCCTCGAAGCCTTGTTTTGGCCATGCCTGAATGCTCCAACCGCAGTTGGCTCCACCTGACAAGATAGGTGCAGTGATCACAAACTTTGCTGATGTCATTTTTCTTCCCATGGTGAAAATAGCATCTCCCCTAACTGCGTCAGTGGATGGTGGCTGGCAGACCCCGCCATAAAGGGCAGCTGTCCTAGGTGTGTAAAGTGTAGAGGAAGGACGCTGTGATCTGAGTGTGAATCGAGTTCCTTCGGATCCGACGCGGCAGCATTTCGGAATCTTAAATGAAGGTTAAATGGGATGATGGAAGCAGTGTGCATTTTGATGAGAACTCATACGGTGAATTCAGACATGACCTCACTCTGAAAAGGACATATTACTCATTCACATTCTGGGGAACTCTGGACGACATCCAGGGCTTTTTCCATAAAGAGGTCATGATGCTGTGTACATATCACAGTTTGCTGGACTAAACGCTATGCTATTACCATCAGAAGACACAGTGACCTCTTTCTTTCTGTGAGAAAATACAATTTGCATTCCAAAACATTGAAAATAGGAGCTGTTGAACCATAAATAGGGTGGGGGTGGCAAAGGGGTGAGAGAAAAGCAGTGATTGAAACACCCTCAATGATTGCTCATTTCGTTTTACTGAACTGTATCAAAGACAAGTAATTCATCTGCATTGTACTGAGGTTTGGAAAAGCCAAGTTTTGCAAAGTAGGCCAATGGACCATACCAAGAAAAGTAAACAAATTGACACAGCCTGCTGGAAAAGGGACCCCCCCCCCAAAAGTGAGCTTTAACTCAGGGGATTGTGCAACAAATTCCAAACTAAGCTGACCGCCCTTGTCATCCCATTCCCTTTGCCCAATGTGAACTGAAAGAGGGTTTTTTTTTTTTTAGAAAATATATGATTACTGGGAATTCCTGTGGTATCCATACATTTAAAATAATTAACCCAAACACTAGGAACCACACCCTGCAAATGAACCAAGGACATAAGGAAAGGAGTTTTCTCTCCCTTTGAAATGCAATGTCTATGGGTGAACATGTACACATTAAACATGTTTAACTTGATGTTTACTGTTCAGACACATGAATGGGAAGGTTTCCTTTTTCTTCCTTTCTGCAGACATTGCATGGAGCTAAACATTGTGGCCAATTTTCAGTTTTCTTGGGGAGAAAAAAAACTTACTTTACAATGTAGAGCACTTGATTTTAGTCATGCTAAAGGAAATTAATTCAGTTTGAAAAAAGTTAAAGTTTAAACTTAAAGTTCACGCCTTGTAAAAATGTCCATACGTTTAATATTTGAAGATCCAAATCAAACCACTGAAAATTAAACATATAAAGAAATCTTGATGCATGGTACCAACATTATGTAGGATTTTTTCAAATCTCTTTCACTACCAAAAGTCATTATGACCATTTTAAGGATATCATGTCAGTTAGTGCAGCGTATACCATTTTTCCGGAAATATTCTAAAATGTTTCCAAAACAGCATGATACACAAAGCAAAATATTGATAGACACACAGTGTGCTCCACATTAGCTTTTTATATCCACCTCTTATGTTTATCTCCCATTTTTCCCTATGTACAATACTTAGGCTTTTCCAGAGAAAAAGGCATACTCATAATTTCATGCTTCACAACATCTGAATGTGTTGCCAAAATGGACAGAGAATTCACTTACTGGTTACGCTTTCAGTTCTCCTGTGTTTAATTAATTTTAAAGTCTTCTGAGACATGAGAAAGATAATGTCTTCGAGTAGTTTCCATGTCACAGAATTAATGGTTGGTTACCCTTTGTGAAATCGAAAGGAACGTCCAGCAAACGACCATGTCCAAAGACCCAACATGACAAACTAAGAAATGAGTATACGCACCCTTCCTTGTTCACCAGGGGTATACTCCAAAGATATGTGCAAATGACAAATCTAGAAAATAATAATTTTGGCCTAAATAGTACCGCACAAAGAATTGAACAGATCAGTTTGACAGTATTGCTGGTTTACTTACCCAGCCAACTAAATAGCATTTTTAAAATTGGTAAAACATTATACACTTTATCACAAATGTATTTTTATGTTGTATGTGACTCCCTTGTTGGGGATTGCGCTGTTGCTGGTATTTTAAAGCTACTGGTGAAAAATCAGGACCACCACCTGATGAAATGGCTTAGCAATGGTATGCTGTATGCCAGCGAAGTAAGCCAGCTTGTAAAATGTCAAAAAGAATGAAAAATATGAACAACTTGAAATATCATATTGCTAAAACATAGATCATTGGAATTCAACCATGTCAAATATGAATCTGCTAACACTAGCATTGTTTTTCAAATATTGTACCAATTGTATTCCAGTCTGATATATTGTTTGTGCAAAAACAGATCTCCTCACCAAGTTTTTCCCTTAAGACTATTCCAATCATGTGAACATAAGTAAATGAACTGCTGTTGTCATGTTCACTACAAACTTGATACTCAGGTCTTCGCTTTCAGAGAAGACACTGTGAATTGGTATAGAGTTTGCTATGTAGACTGGATTTATGTACCGAGTGACAAAGGACTGTTACATTTGTTAAACAAATACATTTGTCCAAACAGCACACAAAAATCAGACAGTAAAATAATGAAGCAAACCCTTATCTTTGAAACTATCACTAATTCAGACACCCATGTCATCGTTTTGTGTTTCACACTTCCTGTGGCTGATCTCTCTGTCACTGCTTTCTCACAAACTGTAGCAAGTCTTGTAATACCATGAAATGGTTTTTGAAATTTCATAAATTAACCAGCTGCATTTTTCTATCCTGTCATGGGCATAAATAGTTTAATTCATAGAAATTACATCTGCAAACATCAAGTGATAGGTATACAAATTTGAAAATGATTAAATCTCTTTTTTCAGACATTTCTTCCCATGAAAGCTTGCGTCTCAGAATTATGTGGATATATTTGTTGCAGTATGATGCAAATTTATTTGCTGGGAGTTATTTTTTTTCAGAAAAGCATAAAATCATGTGGCATAAGAAACAAAATACGTTTTTATGCCACATGAAGAAACAAAATCAAAGAAAGACAAAAGCAAAGAAACAAAGCATGCATTTTTTCCTCTCTGAAGGTGGACATGAAGAGTGTTCAATTTCACGAACAATTCTTTAGACTTAAACCTGGATGGCTCCTGTTAGAAGTTAATGCTGAGATTCACTTTTTAATAAAAAAAAAATGAAAACATGCTGTGGAGACTGAAGGCAGCAGTAAGATTTCTTTTGAAAACACCTGTAAGTTGCTTTCGTTTGAGTTTGGCTCAAACTCTGGCACGCTGGCATGTGCCACTATCTGTCTGCCACGCCATCCTGCCTGGCCATTTGGAAGCTTGGGTTGGCCTGCCACTTAATGGTACTTGAATAAAGTTTCCATACTCTGACCATATCAAGAGCTGCCTGTGTATACAAGCACCACTTTCAACCAGATGACAAGAAAGTGCATTTCACTCCTCCTTCCCTCAAGTGACTTAACTCAAAGTGACCTTCCTGAGTCTGAGGGGTTATCCTCTCTCCCTCCTGCATTATGACCATGCAAAAATATATTTTCAATGCTCCAAGCCCAAGGTGAAGAACTTCCTTAGTGGTCCATGGAGAGTTACTCGCCTAGGGTTTAATATCTTCAGTTTATTACCAAGTGGGAAACTCTGTCAGGTAAATTTCCTTGTGACCTGATAAGGTGAATATTAGAGAGGAATGAACATGCAAACAAGAGCTTTAAATTAACAAAGTTTTAATACAAAAGTTTAATACAAATGCGCATTTGGGAATCAGCCTCCTGTGAGATCTGATTCAAAGTACATAAAAAAAATCACTCATCTTTTATACTGTTTTCATGAATACATATTCTTCATGGTAGGTGTGGAGATCCCACCTCTAACATTTTATTGGTTAACAGTTACTTCAATGTCTTTTAGCTACTTCTTTTTAATGAGTCTTCTGTTCTTGCAAAGAGTTATTTTTCCTCACCAGACGATGGCAATCTGCCTAATTTCAGTTACTCCCCAATACAATCTTCTACGATTACAAACAGTTCTTCTTTCTACTCCGAAGGACATCTTATTCTCATGGGAATGCTCAACAACCTAGAGAGTTGTTACCTCTTATCTTACACACACTCACACACACACACACTCATGTTTCTCTTTCTTTAGGACTACTGGAAATTTCCACACCACCTGTCTATTACACAGAAATTACATTTCAACTTCGCATTCAATGTCTTTATACATTTTATATACATAACCCCTTGCAACTATAATTTCTCTGACATTCCCCCCTTTTTATCATTTTACAAATGGTAACTTATAATGCTTTCAGAAATTATTTCCCTGGATTTTTTTTTTTTTTACAGCATACAATAATTGATTTCTCCAACATAGCCCTTCCTACTATCATAGTTTTTAAGACTATATCTTCATTTGTTATTTATGCCATAAAAGTTTCTTCTAAGCCTCCATAGTCGTCTTCTTCTTCCCAATTCAGCACTTGATATGCTGGAGATGATTTCACCATTCGGTTGATCATTCCCTGTATAATTGGAATTCTACAACAGCCACAAATCATTAATAACAACAACATGAGTCCCACCCACAGGATAAGACTCCATAGTGGACCCCTCCACCCAGAAAACAGGTTCTTAATCCAGGACCAACTATCTACATGTTGTGTCCCCCTCTCTAAGGTAGCACTGACAGCATGCATATGTTGCATAATTTTATCAACTTCACGTCCCTCCTTAGTGTTATGGGATATATACGTACAGCATTGGTCCCCTATGAGTGCACAAACCCCACCCTCCTTTGCCAATAAATAATCTAAGACTGCTCTGTTCTGCAGTGTAACCTTGGTGTTAGCCTCCAGCTCCTCAGAATGTGCTGCAATCGCTTCCCTAGTTAAATTAAAATATACTTGTTCTGTATAATATAATTTATCCACTTTGTATGTACATGCATCACACACCATGGGCAGAAAAATTACAATACTCTCTTACCAGTTGTATCCAAGGCTGTTCTGTCGCTTGGTACCCCTTCAGGTTCCCCTAAACTTCCAAACCAGATCTTATCTATCGCTTCAGTTGACGTTCTCTCTCGCCTTTTTCTACTCTGCTTTTCGGATGTCAGGATAATGTTCATGCGTCTAGCATACATCACCGGAGTACAGGTTCCTGACCAGTCGGATGGTAACATCGCATAAATCCTTTCACCTCGACACATCCACCATACATCTGCCAAAGAGTATCTTTGTGTTATTAAAAACTTTATTTACACACAGGACAGCTTTCTCCCTCTCAAACAGTAAGTGCTATCATTAGCGAATGGCAATGTGGTCACGGACTGACCCGTCTGCACAATTAAGGTTGTCTCTGCATAGCAATGCGGAAATTTACTGACATCTGTAGTTTTTCCTTTTTATGATTATAAGTATAGCAATTGTACTTCTGTCCTGGCACCACAACAGGTGTGGCTGGTGGCTCAGTATTATTTGGCATTAATGGTAAATGCATATGATCTCATCTCAGTGTCCCATTCCTATCAGTCATACTCCCGTACGTCATTTGGTATGCTAAACATCTTGCTGGACATCCCAGAACTGTTTCATTACACCTACGAGGTAAATTAATCAGAGTAATATTTGTTTTGTTGTTGTGACACCATTTATTTGCCTCGGTATTAGTGTAGTTAGCTTCTTGAGTTATAATATTACATAAACAAAACAATCTCCCTTTGTATAGCCTCGTTCATTTACCATTTTATTCACCCATGAATATCATGCTGAATTCTATAGAAATGCATAATTCTTTTCCATTGTTTTCTTTAAGGTCCTGCCTATTCTGATGTATTAAAAGTAACACTCCTATGAATATCAAAAGGCTCACTACCGCTACAACAACAGAGAGCAGACACCCCACCGGGCCTCTAACAGTTCCGCTAGCCATGTCTTCACCGGGGTTGAGACGGCTCAGTTCTATACGCTGAACCCCCTTTGTATCCGGACTCGCTTAGCTGGAACTCACCGGTTTGTCTATTAATTTACAGTGTGTTTTGTGCACCCAAGTGGGTTGCTCCTGTACTTTAATAGCTGTTGCAGTTGCCAATACTACCTGATATGGTCCAATCCACCTCTGTTCTGACCACCTTGTCCTCCAGCGCTTTATCAGAACCCAATCCCCAGGCTGGTCCTCTGCCGCTCCTTCCAGAACCGGATCAACTGGAACCACCTGTGCAGAAACTTCTTTCACAGTGGTTAACAATCTTTTTAAATGATCTGCGAGTGTCATTTCGGCTGCTGTTTGTGTTGTACCAAATTGTGGTAGGAAATATGCTTTTTCCCCTTACTGCCTCAAACGGCGTCACTCCTCTCCCTTTAGTGGCCTTGATTCTCATGGTAGTGAGAGCTATGGGGAGACAATCTACCCACGTTTTCCCTGTTTCCTGCATTGCCTTTCTTAACTTAGATTTAAGAGTTCCGTTTGTTCTTTCCACTAGCCCTACTGACTGTGGGTGATAAGCACAATGTTTCTTTATTCAAATACCTAATGTTTGTCCCATTTTCTTTAAAACTTTTTTTTTTTATTTATAAAAAACATTTCTAAATTCTGGACCGTTATCACCATATATTATCTGTTGTGGAATACCCCATCTAGGAATTATTTCAGAGCAGATAATTTTTTCTCTATCTTTGCTTCAACTGAGCTTGTAGGAAATGCTTCTGTCCATTTTGTAAATGGGTCCACCCTTACCAAGCAGTACTTTTTCCCTGCACAAGGGGTAAGGTGTATGAAATCCATCATCCATGTACAAGATGGCTCGGCCGGATTAAGAATTTTACCTTGTTGAACTTTCAAATTACCCTGCGGGTTATTTTTTAAACAGACCAAACACTTTTTACAAAAAAAAAAAAATTTTTGTACAATTTGTAAAGCCAAATGTAGTATATCGTTGATTAACTAATCCCACCATCCCCCCTTTTGAGACATGTGTATCACCATGGCTCAAAATTTACTGCCATTAAGAACATGAGTGGGGCAGAACTGGCCACATTCTACCCAACCCACAGCTCCTCAGGCCCCTCAGTTTTTTTTTTTTTTTTGTTTTTTTTTTTTTTTTTTTTTTTTTTAAATAATACAGTGACAAATACATGTGGAAGCACAGCAAGCAATATTACAGCGTGATTGCAGTTTGGTATAGATTAACGTAACAGATCCAATTCTACGCATCTCCAGTGAATTCCCAACATCTACAGTGTAGTATCAGCAGTGAATCAGACAGTCTTAGGGTATGTATTTGTTTAACTCCGTCACCAGACAGCTCACAAAAGTGGCTCCAATCAAAACCATAAATTCAGTTTAAGACATACAACATCTAAACATACAACACATTTCTGAGGAAATGATTCCTAACACACGGCTTCTTTCTGCCCAGACATCATTCAAACAGTCATTCAGAACTGACCTTATTCATAAGTAATCCAGTCATTAGTGTTTGTTGTTCAGCTTATCTTGTGCACATCAAACCAACAGGTGTAAAAATAAATTGACCATTTGTGTTAGTTAACACTCAGTAGTGTTGGGTGGGAAAGCTTCTTGGGTTGTCTTTATCATCTTTTAGCTCAAATCTACCTATCAGTCAATAAACACACAATGCCATACCCAGGTAACACTGCCTCATTTAACTGATAATGCCAGCATTTCACCTATATCTGTTCAGCAAAGCTTCGTCTCTCAAATAAAATCTGCTTAAATGGCTTGGAATAAATCATAGCATTTATAAGACAGCACTTCTTCAATTTCCTAAAAAAAAATTGCTTGTGATAGCCATGAAGATTTCACATAAAACAAACTTAATATTGGTGTGAACAATTAAAAACCAATTAATAGATGACACATTATAACCAAGAGTGATGGAATTACTGCAAACCCTTGAATGGAACGGTAAAAAAAAAAACACCTTCATCCACTGGATGAAAGGTTGCAGAAATGCAGACAGCAGGTAGTGAGAACCCAACAAAACCCTTAAAGTTGGAATACATGTCGCTTACAGCAAACTACAGCGGCCGGGTTGTCCTTTTGATACCAAAATTATGTTTTTCATTACTGAACACCCACTTTTCTTAAAAACATGTTGATTTATTATATCTCTGCAATAATTCACTATGAAATTGTGCAGCTACACAGAATAAAAACATAAGAAAATCAGCTACTATATCTCCACTGCAGACCACTGTTCTTGCCTATTTGATTATTATGATAAAGTCTAGTTTATTAAGTTCAGCTAGCTAAAGTTAGGCTTTTGAGGCAACAGACAGAATATACTCTAGAGACAAAAAAAGAAGTAATTCATTTCACTATCTGTAATTAGTAAATAAATTGTGCAGCAACACTGTTGATGTTCCTATTTAAATTTAGCCTCGTCATTCAGCCCTGGACCCAGTACGCTCCGAAAGTACATAGTGCAGTATGATTTTTCTTGTGACATAAACTCAACTAATGATAATACATCCTTTGCTTCAGATCTTTCTTGCGTTTTTTTTTTTTTTTTTTTTTTTTTAGGTCCCTTGTCGCTCAAGGCTATGCACTACCAGTAATATGGTAATCCAGTAGCTTCTAAAGCTGTTTGTCTTTCTAATTTAACTGTTTCCCAATGCTCACCATCTCCTGGAATTACGCCTATACCCAATTGTGTCCTTACATCTCTCTCTAATAAACTTATTGGACAGGTACTTGTCACTAGAATAAGAACCTCACTTGACTCTTCAGCATCCAAAATTTAAACTGGGTTTGTTAACAGCTGCTTTTCTATACTACCACTCACTGATCAAGTGAAGATGATCTTTATCTTAATCTATAAGGAAATGTCGCATCCTTTTCTTTTTACCACTGTTCTACATTGGTCTTCCTTTGTACTGTAAGAGTTATCCCTGCACTCCCCATCCCACTGGTTAATGCTAGGATATTTTCACCTGATTCCTCCTGCTCTCCTAGGAACTCAGTTATACTATATTTATCTAGTCATTGTCCGGGCTGTTGCCGGTTCGGACAATTTTTTCTCCCAATGGTCAGTCCCACAACAGACATAACATGGGTTGTTTTGCCCTGATGCTTTTCTTCACCCCTGACCACTTCTCCTTACAATCTTTCTCCTTAATTTCCCCATTTCTTTTTGTTTCAGCCCTGCTATACTTGGATATTATCCCTAAGCACCACAACCTCATTC
Source organism: Albula glossodonta (assembly GCA_019788955.1). Lineage (NCBI taxonomy): Eukaryota > Metazoa > Chordata > Actinopteri > Albuliformes > Albulidae > Albula > Albula glossodonta. Next base: position 21,549 of record JAFBMS010001097.1, on the reverse strand, counting down.
AGCACAGCACTTAACTCTTTTTTTTTTTTTTACTATCTGTATCATTTTCGTTTCTGAGCCTCACGTTGTTTCTCCTTTTTTATAAAACTTGCTTTTGCCAACCAAGCCTCAGCCATAGTCAAACCATATTTCTGCCTTTTCTTAGAGCTTCCTTTGCACCTCTTAAGAATTGCACAGACTAACGACTTACATTCTTCCTCATGCAACCTGCCTTTAAACCCAAACTTTTCTTCACATTTGCACATAACCATCTCCGCCAACATAGTCTTTTGCCATCATTAGTTCATCTCTAGTAGGAGTATACTCATTTCCTTTACTGCTAGATGACCCCATCTTACTTGTTTGTTTGTTCACTCTCTATTCACCAAATTTCCCAGAATATTTGATAGCGTCACTCACCCCCGCACAGTCGAAGGCAGTACCCACGGGCCTCGCTTAAGATCCCAAGTGATCTGAGACGAGGACTTTCTTTATCCGTAGTGACTCGAACCCCTACACAGTAAAGGCAGTACCCACGGGCCTCGCTTATTCCTCAAAGATCCCAAATGATCTGAGACGAGGACTTTCTTTATCCGTAGCGACTCGAACCCCCGCACAGTCGAAGGCAGTAACCACGGGCCTCGCTTATTCCTCAAAGATCCCAAATGATCTGAGACGAGGACTTTCTTTATCCGTAGCGACTCGAACCCCCGCACAGTCGAAGGCAGTAACCACGGGCCTCGCTTATTCCTCAAAGATCCCAAATGATCTGAGACGAGGACTTTCTTTATCCGTCCTAAACGGAGTAATTGATAGCATCTCACATCTCTGCACAGTCCAAGGCAGTAACCACTGGCCTCGCTTATTCCTCAAAGATCCCTGGTGATCTGAGATGAGGGCTTTCTTTTATCCGTCCCAGACGGACCCGTGCACGGTAATCAGCGGCCCCCCTTGGTACTGGCCTGGCGAGATGTTGCTATCCCGGGTCCCCTTGGCCCTGGCGTGGTGAGATATTGCTATCCCGGACGAGCCCCCAATTTGTCAGGTAAATTTCCTTGTGACCTGATAAGGTGAATATTAGAGAGGAATGAACATGCAAACAAGAGCTTTAAATTAACAAAGTTTTAATACAAAAGTTTAATACAAATGCGCATTTGGGAATCAGCCTCCTGTGAGATCTGATTCAAAGTACATAAAAAAAATCACTCATCTTTTATACTGTTTTCATGAATACATATTCTTCATGGTAGGTGTGGAGATCCCACCTCTAACATTTTATTGGTTAACAGTTACTTCAATGTCTTTTAGCTACTTCTTTTTAATGAGTCTTCTGTTCTTGCAAAGAGTTATTTTTCCTCACCAGACGATGGCAATCTGCCTAATTTCAGTTACTCCCCAATACAATCTTCTACGATTACAAACAGTTCTTCTTTCTACTCCGAAGGACATCTTATTCTCATGGGAATGCTCAACAACCTAGAGAGTTGTTACCTCTTATCTTACACACACTCACACACACACACACTCATGTTTCTCTTTCTTTAGGACTACTGGAAATTTCCACACCACCTGTCTATTACACAGAAATTACATTTCAACTTCGCATTCAATGTCTTTATACATTTTATATACATAACCCCTTGCAACTATAATTTCTCTGACAACTCAAACTAGTTTTCCCAGGGTCTCAGTAAACTGAAGCTTTAATCATGACCTGTTTATCCCAATTCAAGTCCTCATGCTTCAGTTAGTGAGCTTTGACATTCATTTTCCACAAACTTACAACAGGATAGCAAACTGTCATCAGGTTGAGCCACTAATCAATACCATATCTGTCCTGGAAGAATATGTTCACCTGCACAGGAAGAACATTGGAAGCAAACCACACTGATTGTTTGGCCATTTGATTACAAACATACCAGCTTTGCAATGCTGCTAACTACATATATATATATATATATATATATATATATATATATATATATATATATATATATATATATATATATATATATATATATGTGTGTGTGTATATACACCTGAAAAATAATCCTTACATTGTTGCTTGGATACAGTCACAGACTGAGCCTTGACCCCTCAACCAGCCTTGTCCCACCATGGTATTCCAATTCCTCTCACTGCATCAGTACATAGCTGGTGTGTCAAACTCACAGAAAAACAGAAAGAGACAATCAGTGCCTCTGCTGGTCTCAGGTCTTTCAGAGCTGCAGTTTTGAAAGCTTCACTCACTGACAACTACACCCAAGCTTCCCTTGGGGGTGGTGTGGTGAGCCCTTGAGTTCAGCTGCAGGCTGGCTCTGCCAATTTTACCATCCCATCCCACAAATAACCACAATTGAGGCACTGCCTCTTCGTGAGGGCAGAGTTTTTGCCAGCAGCGGAACTGGACGGAGCTGACACTCCTGAAACTTCCTTTATGGAAAGGAAAAGGATCTTCTCAAAATTAAACATGCACAAAGGCAGCCCCTACAATAGTCATGATTCCCTTAAAATGTACTTTTTACACTGATGCCCCAAGTTGTAAAGATTGGTAATAACAGGAGCAGTATTTATAAATCAGGGAGTCACTGAGTAAGTGGGTGAGGGATATGAAAAACAAACTGAAGAAAAGAAAAACAAGAGCAAGAAAACCACTGCCAGTTTGTTTCCCTTTGTCCCTCAGACACCCTCCAGCCACCCTGGCTGTCGCCAGACACTGGCTCCGCCCTACTTAGCTCCCATGGCGCCCTCTGGACCACATCAGTGGAGTGGGAAATAACACACTTTTCAAAGTGTGTTTGTGTTTGATCCCAGGATTCCTGGGGCTTGTGGTGCCCGCTGGCTGCGGCATACACCTCCCCAGTCAGTGAACAGATGCTCCCTCAAACGCTGGTCCTGCCCGTTTGGTTGGCCCAATGAACCGAGTGTATGAGTGTGCAGTCTTTTGCCACATGTGAAGTGCTATGGGAGGTTCGACATGTGGTCTGTAAAAGCCTCCAGCCCCTGTAAAGACACTTTAATGAACAGTTAACCACCATGAGAAGGAATACATTTTCAGAGTTGGTTTAATCAGTGACTCCAAGATTAAACCAAATGTTTTCATTCACCGACATGATGTAATTTCTGTATTTATCATATGTGTATATTAAGACATTTATCTGAGATTTTGGTTGACCCCTACTTTGTATTCTTTGACCAGGTAAAGCTTAACAGAAAAACAGTAAACTCATCAATTATACATTTTTGTGAATCACAAGTGTTGGAGAGTGGCAAGGGGAGGGGGTGGTTAACACAGCTAGTACAGTATAAGAAAGGGTGCTAGAATGAGTTTTGTCAGCATATTCAACTTTTCTGTCAATCTCAAACAATTATGTACAGCTATTATAAGAGTGATTTAATGGAAAATCTGCTGTTCTTTATAACTTCAACAACAATTTACAATGATCAGTGAAACTTTTATTGGAAGTCTTATGAACATCTTGCAGCATCCAATAAATCCTTGATATTCCCAGGGAGTGGCATTTATTGGAAGGAGGGTAAAAGTTGTATTGGTTTTGCCATAAATTTTACTTCACAGGACTTTGCCCTTCAAAATTTGTAGTGCCTTTCCTGAAGGAGATTTGAATGTCTGATACAGCAAAGTGTATGATAGTATTCCAAGAGGTCACCAAGATGCCATTTTTCAGATGCCCCATTCCTAAAAATGACTATCAAATGTCTGTATGTGACAAACCTTGGGCCTCATTTATCAAACGTGAGCCGAACGAATTTGATCGTAAATCGTTCGTAAATGCATTTACGCAAAAAATGTGGGATTTATCAAAGTTTTCGTATATCAGTTTGTTCGTAGGATCCGAAGAAATTTCACGAGTGCTCTAAAATGTTCGTATTGCATGCGCAAATTGAAAAACGCGGCTGTAAAGCTTGTTTTTTGTGTTGTTGCTTTTATTTTTCCATTCACTCATTTTTTATTTAATTAAAAATGAGTAGCAAATTATTTGGCAGTAATATCGTAACATTATAACGGTTCAAAGTGTTATATAAAATCACTGTTGGATTCAACATTAAAACAGGTCATTCGGCTTCATTTGTGAAATCCTGATTAATAAAATTAATTGGTTTGCTTGCCAAAGGCGCAAACTACTGTTCTTCTATAGAATCTTTACTTCTTCTTCTTAATATTATTATTCCTGGTTCTTCCGGACGTATCTCCCCCAACAGTTTTTAAGGTACTGTAGATATACCGAACTTGGCGTGAATATACTGGTCAGGTTGCTTGCATTTTTCTGAGATATAGATTCATACTTTTTAAACTACAAAATCTTATAAAAAACTCCTCCATTGACTTTACATTGGTGGAATGTTGAGCATGTTAATGTGGCTAACGTTACTAAGCAAAAATTATAACTGCCGCTGCAATTTTAAGGTAGTTGAAAAAATTATCCAAAGAATATAGCATGCTTGCCGGTTAGCTACCTTACCGGACTTGACATTTTGAAATAACTTTCTGGATATAATGACACTGCAATGCTGGTCAGGTATAATGATCTTCAATGACAATTTCAGGTTTTGAACAGAAAGTTCTGCTGTTCTTTGACTGCTTCTAGTACTCTTGCTGCTACTATGTCAGTTCTTAGTTCTTAGTACAATCGTTGTCGTTATTTTTATACAAGGTAAAATGACGTTAGTGAGGGACTGCAGAGTGGAGGGAAAGGCAAGGGAGGGCACACTATTATGGAGGATCATAATTATGCAATAGTTCTAATTTGAACGTATTATTTAACTAGGGATTCATTCCAAGTTGATTTAGGGAAAACATGACGGTCTCAATGATGTATTGCATGTGACATTACCACTTTGGCGAACCATGCCCCCTCGCCGGCCCGTGTGCAGCTGCCCCCCCGGATTTATGGCAACGATAAGGCTGGTATACAAAAATTTACCTTCAGAATTGGAGAGTGATTGATCCAAGACCAGGGAAAATCGAATCCCGGTCACCCTCCACGGTACTTCCAGCTAACGACGTCTGTCCAATAATTCGCCTCCAGTTTCATGTCGAACCATTTTCCTTTAACCTGTTGCAGCTTACGGCGGAACTTTTCAGACCGAATTTACTGCAACAGTTATTTCTTGCCAGGCTTTGGTCTTCCCCGGCCCCGACACTAAACTACTTGAACTTCTGAACAACGTATTTTTTTGTTCTGTTTCCATTAACAAAACTTCATTCGCTGCTTCAGAACAGTTTTTTTCTTCTTCTGCCTTTTCTCTGCCATCTCTTTACATTGCCAGCAATGGGATTTCAAGCTCCTTATATGGTATTTCAGGGGCGTGGATTTATGCTAATCGAAAAGTTTGTGAACGCGCTTGTCATTTACGATTGATTGGTATTTATCAACATACGCACGAAATACGAACAAATGCTGTGTTTACACATGTTTGATAAATCCGGCGGAATTTGTTAGTTCGTAGCCGTTGACACATAAATTTATACACAGTTTTACGAAAATATTGATGAATGAGGCCCCTTATGTGTAAACTCCTCTGGTCTGTTTATAGAGGACAAAATGAAGTATTTTATTTGCAAGTACAGTATTTGTCCTTAATCCATTTTTTTCTCAACATATGTGTTTTAAAATGCTGACTTGGTTCAAGAGTTCTGTGGCGAAATTTAAATGTTACAAAGCACCGATTACAGGAATCAACTTTGAGACAGCACTGACAAAATTATTTAGATGGCATGCTCTGACCTCGTTAACATTTTCCGCCAGAGGGCTAGTTTGACCTTGTTAACATTTCTGGAGTAATTAATTAATCCACACGAGTGCTGAATCTCTGCCGATTCCTGCAAGCAAAACACCCGTTACATCGTAGTGAGTGATATATCGAGTGCCTCAGAAAATATGGGGCCTGTCGGAGTATTCGGTCTCCAGGAATGAGGCCATGCTGACAGAAACTGGCTAAAAGTATAATGGCAGCGACTCAGTTTTTTTAAAGGATTTGTATGATGCTGTTCATCATACAAATTTTGCAGTGTTTATTTGTCATTCATTTTATTACTTCTGGTAGGATCTTGTCTTTTTTGTCACCTGGCAAAGTCAGACAAATATCATTGCTGTGACTGCTTTCAGGGTTTTATTTGTGGACAGCAGAGTTCTGTTTGGCAGTTAGCTCTGTGTATGGAAAAGTGCTTATTTCAAGAAAGGTCCCCAATGTGGGGGAAATCTTAAGGGAAGGGGGAAGTGGCAGACGGGGAGGAGGTGGACGCCTAGGCCCTGTGCTTGATTAAGCAAAACAACATGTCGGTATTAAAAGCCACCTCTTCCACAGGGTACATCAGTCACATTGTGCCCTCAGGGGCAGATTTGCTCACAATGTTGTGGATTCAGTTCATTTTACATGGTTGCAAGAAAATGCAAACTGAATCAAGTGGTGATATAAGGCCTGCAACCCCCCTAGTCCCCCCCCCCCCATCAACAACCTCCCAGCCTCTCAGTCTGAACTTTCTCCCAAAGCAGTCCAAATGGGCTATCCAAGGCATACCTCAGTCCCACTTAAAACGTGTCCTCACAATCCACACTCTCAAGACGATGCGGTTAGCTTAATTTCTTTCAAGTGCACATGTGCCTGTATGCCAAACTCTATATATATTTGTATATTTCATCTTTAAGCCACTTGAAAGCAGCACTTCAAAAACAGATTAAAGAGTGAATGGGAAAGTATCCTGCAAATTGGCTAAAAGTTTTTGTGATGCAAGATGTCAGAAAACGCATTTTATGAGGTACCTAAATGTGAAATATTTCCTTTTACTGCATAGTCACATTATTTCATCATATTTAAGGGCTTATGATGTCCGCCACTCTTGTTAAAATGATAGTCAGAAATGAAAAGGGAGTTTTGAAGACTGGGTGACACTAAATGGAGTTTGAAGGGCGTTTTTATTTTTACATTTTTTTTAGAAAGTGGTGGGTAGCAGAATACAAAAGCCTTGACTGGGTTCACAAATTCTTCCAGAAGCAATGTGTCAACACTAACAAATATATATTTCAGCTGAGGCATGCCGTCTGATGTGTTTATTCTGGAAAGAAATTACAAAATATTTCTAAACTCATTTCAGTGTGGTTTGCGGGAAAAGAGAAACAAATCATGAAAAAAAACTTGGGCTGAGTGTGAAAAATCCTTGACCCTGAACGTCCAAGCTCTCATCTGTACTGTCATATTTCACTGTCATCTTTAAAGTATCTTGGATTGACAAAATGGGTACAAATTGCGTCTCAGGGTAAACAACTGTGGTAAATCAAACTATTGCAAAAACAGCCTTCAGCCATAATTCTGATTGTAGCATTGTGCAGAGGGGTGCTCTGTGATAAATTTAGACACAGTTTGTCTACACAGAATCCTCTGGGATGTCTCTGTCATGTCATATCGCACCATATTGAAATTCTTCTCTCTTGTTTTAATGAAAATTGTGTGACCAAGAGAACACATTTCAACCCATATTCCCTTCTGACCTTCTTCCTGAAAATGAGTTTTTTTGGTATGGGAATCATTCAAGGAAGCTCCATTAGCAAAACAACTTTGTACACACTCTTACACTTACCTTCTTACGCATACACACATTTATAAACATCATGTACAATTATACATTTCTGAGACCAACTTTAATAGCTAATGCAGGACTCAGCTGTAACACATCTCCAAGGAAAACAACTGATGAATCCAAGCTGAAACCCTCCAGTTAAAGTTTATTAACATGAACCAATTAACATGAATTAGAACACAAGCCATTCAGTCCTGCTGTATCAACATTGATCTGTGCATCTGTAACATGGACACTGATGAAAACCAAGAGTGGGTTGTACTTTTGAGGGTAAAGGCCATGGGTCAACCTGACATGGAGTGCAGATTCAGTGGAATGGAGAATGATTTTGAAGTGGCCTATCACATGCCTGAGTGACAGGAGACATTTGAACTGAATTGTTAGTTGTGAGCCAACACACTGAGGCCACTATGATGTCAGCAATGGAATTGTGCCCTACAGAGACAACAGATAATAATGCCTCCTTTTTGAACATTTATCATATTGGCTTGGTATGGACAGTGAAGAAAAAGGTTAGAATGTCAGGTAGACTCAGATGATGATGACAATACAAGGACAAGGACACTTTATTTCTGTATGAAGATGTTTTTTCAGTCCTGTGAAATCATATAGAAATTTTCACCTCAGGAAGAACGTGATTTTGACCACTGGGGGACCTTTATATTCAGTTAAGCCGGTCATTTTATCTACTGTAAAAACCCCTATACCACCTAATGTTTGAACTGCTTTTCCCCTCCAATTAAAGGATTGCTGATAAAAGTGGTGAGTGGATGGCCATGGTGCTCCTCTAGGAATTGATGGCTTGTTGATTGTAGCCCAAATGTGAGAGGACACTGTTTGCCGATTGACAGCTTTAGCAGAGGACCTCCCTGACCAGTTTTCCTCTCAGCCTATTAGAAGTGATAAAGAAGGTATTGAAGAGGAGGTTCAAGTCCTCTACAGGCCAATTTTGTCTCATTCAATGGAGCCCTCATGTTCACCCACTCAAAGACCAACTAACAATCCATCGATCCTTTCAAATGACACTTTGCACTTATAGAGTGTGCCTTCATGATGGAAAGGTAAAAAGGTGAATCCTTTCCTCATACAGTACCCACAGTGTCATACAAAATGACATTTTTTGTTTTGCCCTGTGCTTTTGCAGATATGTGCTCCTAGGAAATGAATGCCCTTTTTATCGGTTTTCTTTCTGACAGCACCAATTTCAAAATGATTGTTGAAATGCACTCAGACAAAAAGAAATACAGTTTTACAGATCTTGGACTGTGGAACATACCAGTGCTAATCACGGCAAGATTTGTTATCTGTTCTTGTCAGTATGAAAAAAATAGATATCATTCGCCTTTAGTTGTTACATCTTTAAAAGGTTGGTCTGACTGGGTAGACTTAGGAAAATGGTTAGCCAAACAAAACTGTTAGAAGAGTACCTTTGAATGGCATTTATGTTTATCAGTGACTAAGTGAAGACATGTTAATCAAGAGCTCATTAAAAAAAAACTATATGTAACAGGTATTATCTGAGATAAGATCATTTTATAGCTCAGTTTATGGCATATTTAATGAAAAACGTTTGTTCCACCAATAAAACTGCAACATTTTGTGCAGATCTTGTGTGAGGAATGGTCAGGGCCTGGTCAGAAACTCCCTGCTACTGTAGGTGCAGTCTTACTTGGTGTAATTTGGAAATAGCTCATGATTAGAGGCCAGTGATACAATGGACGGGTGGTTATCTCAATGCAAAGATAGATCTACAAGCTTCATCCCTGGATAATGACATCATCAGCTGTAACACCAGCATCCATAATCAGGGAGGTCATGTAGATGAGATCTCTAATTCTGCAGGAAAATGGCTGGCAAAGATACAGTGATTGGTCAGCCACTGTTCACCATCATTTGCTCAGAATGGAATCCACTGTAACTGAAGATCAATTGAGGTCTTAAATGCATGGCACAGGATTTTCCAGGATAACAGGAGTTACAGGATAACCAGATCCCTTTAACACCTCTTTACTGACCTTCCTAATGCATCACTCTCATCCTGCTTCACTTTCGCCTGTACTGGTTCTTGAGCTGTTACACCTCCCATTGGGATGCTTCTCATGAACCAACAAACAGATCAATAAAGCATGGCCATCTAAAGAGGAGCTGGGGAGTGCTTTCTTCTCTCATCCCTCCATTTTGTTCATGAATGCTCGTTATTGGTGTGGAGGAGCTGAGAGCGGCTCACTTTCCTCAACACTTGGTACCCCACTCTGCCATCCTCCTGCTCCAGATGTGCAGAGGGCTTGATTATCTGCAGCAACACAAGATGTTTACTGGGAGAATGACCACTTTACTTCTGTGTACTGCATTTCCTCTGTCTAAAGGTCCATTCAAGGTAAATTGGACCAATTAACCTTGCATGCTGTCAGGTCAGCATCATTCGGTACATGTCAGCTTCCTCCTGATTTTATTAGTTTTACACTGCATGCCATCTGGATGGATCTTGTGTGGACAGGGTCAGGGGTCACATTAACATCCAGACTGGCCGTCCCTCTTTTATAGATTGGGTTGAAGGTTTTTATCAGACACTATGACCTTACCACAATGTGAGAAAATATACCTATACTTATCTAACCAGATTAAGATGGCTGCATGAAAGATATATCACCAGTAAAACAAGCTGAAATATTGACAGCCAATCTTGAACCCTGCAGTCATGAGTGCCAGCTGCTCATTAATTTCAGCCTGATTCCTCTGATGCAGTGACTGGACCACCATGTAAAATGAAGAGGTGGGCTGTCAGTGCTGTCCATAATTTACACACGTTTAAGCTACAATGATGAGATGAGCCAATAGATATGACCTGACATTCCACTTTAAAAAGTAAGATAAATTCAGAGATAACTATGCATTAAAGTGTTTCAAATGTGAAAATCTACCTCATGAAAAACAATCAATTAATCAATTAATGTAAAACATATAAAAAGTTATTTCTTTGGTAAATGTCAATCTGCCATGTTGCAGGGACAAACAGTGGATGGGGTCAGTAGGCTGATGCTTCAGACAGATGAAATGATGGAAATATTTCTACTTTGGCAGCACACACCTGAATTGGAGTAGCAGAAGCAATTGGGTGTCAATTCTCAACTCTACTGAGCATTTATCTGTCCAATGGGAACAAAGACATTTGATGCCATAAACAACACTCCCTGGTCAGTGTAATAATATCAGAAACTATAATTAAATTCTTTCTGATCCCTAAACCTCATTAACATTTATGGGGAAAATATAAAAATAAAGAAGGCAGAGGTCCCAGTCTTTTTTTCCTAAAAAATGTTAAATTAATCACAGCATTTTATGGGCTGTATGACAAAGAGAATGTGAATAACCTAATGTGAGATTAAAAGAGCAATTAGGCTAGATGACTCAGAGAGTCAGCCAGAGAAATGATCTGATCAGTGCACTGACAGCTATACGTGTCACAGCTATATGCGTGTAAAACAGCTTGCATTCGTGTCAATGTTGTTTTGAGAATAAAGAGAACTCTGCTGCACTGATTGCACAATATTGTGATTGGAGCTTTTCCCAGGCTAAATGGTTTGGAGAAAAAGTCAAATATTGGCATTCAGGCGGTTTATGAACACTGTGGCATTGGACAACTGGATTTTACCTGTGTTGCCCTCTGTGATGAAAAGGTGGCCGTCTGTGGCCATCGGGGCATGATAGAGCAGGCCAGCGCTGACAACGCTGCACTTCCTTCCTCACACATGCTTAAAATGTAAATCACTCCATCTGGCAGGTGGGGCACCCTACCTGACCTAAGTGCACAGCACATCTGCTGTCGACAGAGAGCATTCCAGATAAGTCAGATACCTCAGTTCACAATGAAAGGGATAGAATTCTCATGCATTTAAGAATTCTATCTCATACACCAAAGAATTGTCTCAATCACCAAAGGACTGTCGAATAACAAATGACTACAGGTTGGCATCATAGATGTAATTTGCGTGGGAAATGGAAATGCTCCCCCAATTAACTGTGCCATAAGAAACTCCATCACATCCAAACACAGACCACCCCTTTTGTGTCATTGGCAAAGTTACACCCTTGACTGGCATGCTGCAAGTCAAGAGACTTTCTTGCTTGTCTATACTGCCCCAAGGTGTAGAATGAGGTTTAAGCGGTGAGACCAGTCTATGCGTATGACTGGGTATTCAAATTGTGGGAAAAAAAAAAAAAAAAAAAACATTCAAAATGGGTTCCAATGAAGTTATAAAATGGCAGTGGCCTCACGCTGATCTGATCCATGGGTCACAGTTTAATGAGATAAGTGTTAATGTCATGCTTGTGAGCTGGGTGGAAAATGATCTATTTAATTCTGCTAATGTATTCCTGTTGTGATATGTAGACTGCAGGGAAACTGACTAATGCTGTTTCTGTAATTTCTGTAAAAAACAGTATGCATGAAGATGCCACTCCTCAGAAATGTACCCTAACAGCCCATCTATATATTAATTATTTTTTGTATATTATCTATATCATATTAAATACTGAGGATTGTGGGACAGCATTGCCTTTGACAACTTTCTGGTTGTGGATGTGTGACTTTCAGAATCAAGATGGTTAATCTCAAATCAAACAAACTTTATTTCATGAGGAAAAGGCAAGATAAATAAAGATTTCCCAGGTCTTAGTCCTCTATTATAGCTTTTATTATTCAACATTTGTGATTTGACTCCAGGCTCTGAGCTGCTTCTTTGCTCTGACTGTGAATGTGGAGCACCTTTGAGATTCTTTTCTGTACCACTGTGGTCTCAGCATTCACAGACACTGATATGCCCATTCATGGACCTCATCTAGCAGAACATTCTACTTAAGCAGATAATGAGACCCATGTCAAGTAGTTAAGACCTTGAAACATAAACATACATTAAATGCTATGCAGTATAATGCTGGTATTGCATTAATCTATTGAGCATGAGGTTAGATCCAATTTATTTTAAGGGCTTTTCATGTGAGTGTTGCACCAAGGAAAAAGTAAAACATTGTCAAAGCACCATCATTAAGTAACATGTTGCTGTGAAAGTTTATTTAACTGTGGCTGCAATGTTTGGTGTCACCATAGCGCAATTTATTAAAAAAAAAAAACATACGCTATTTGTCCTTGCTGGGATTCAGTGGTTTATTAACTGGCTGCATTGTAATATGATGCTTAGGGAAATGAGCTTTTCACCTACAGGCTGCAAGGTTAGTACCTGAGTTTTGCCATTGGACCTGAGCTACCATACACACCTTTGAGTAAGGTACTTAACCTGAATTACATCAATAAAATAAGAATATATGCTAAATGTATCATGGTTTGCTTCTGCAGGCTGAAATGTTCTGTGGAAAAATATTTCCCTGGGAGGAGCTTAGAATTTGGAAATGTATGGATGAATTATGTGCTAGAGGATACTCATTTCCTGCAAAGAGAGTGGAAAGGTAATACAAAAAGCACTGTCCCAAATACATAATGAAAAGAATCCAGGTGTACTCTGTGGTTTTCCTGAAAATAAATACAAAAACTTAAACATCTGTCCTGAAATGGTGACTTCTACCCATATTCCCCCAGTAATTAGCGACAGAGTTTGACTCCTGTGTGAGGCGAGACTCAACCATTCTCCCTCCCCTCTCTTGGCACTGCAGTGATGTTTAATATACGGTTGGTAAATGGAACTTGGAGTGGGTGGTGAACGCCGAAGCGGGGCTGCTGGGGGATTTGGCCTTTGCTGAGATAACAAAGCCCAGGGGGCCATCCTTCGAACCCTCGCACTTTCTGATTTCTTGCTCTGAAGAAAATAAATGAGAGAGAAAATTGAGGTTCGGGGACAGCGGCGGGGGCCTAGACAGTTATGGAGCACTCGGAAATCCCGTTGTGGTGTTTCAGTGGCACAGGAAGTAGTGCATCTTTCTGTAGTAATAGACACATCTCCAGGAGCTGAGGAGCTACCTTGATGAATGGCCTGTCTCAGATCTATGAGGGTCTTCCACTTACATTGAAGAATGAGGAACATGTTTGTGGTGGGCCAATGTGTAATGTATAGGCACTGTGAAGGGCAACTGGTGTGTATGTGTATGAGTGCCTGTATGGGGAGGAATGTCTCCTGTTCATGAGCTGTGACTCAGCCATTCTGTGAGAGAAGGTAAAAAGAGAGAGAGAGAGGCCTGCTGCAATTCCCTGTTTAAATAGAAGCCTGAAATCATTTAATTCATAGACACATGTCTAGTTAGAGCAATTTTTCTTCATTTTCATACACAGGGCAATGACATGTCACAGAATGTAGCCCAGAGCCTGACATGTCTGACCCACTTTTCACTCCTTTCTGTTTATTGTATTTCATCATCTGACTGAAGAGCCCAAAAGGTCTAAACATCTCTAGTTTCAACAGACATTTTTCTAACACAGGTGGCCAAAACCATACACATTGCAGCCCCTTAGACTGATTGCCCTTGCACCCCTGAGCTGCTTTAATTATTCAAATACAGAGCCCTCCAGCCTACCTCGTGAGTAGTTTGTTTCTGCATGCCTTCATGAGAAGCTGTGCTTGCTGGACTGCATCACTGTCACCAGCTGACACACAGCCAGTGAGGATGATAGATCATGTGTTTAATGCTGTTGGCCTCTGCACCGTCTGTGGCAGTCGCAGTGTAAACAAGGTACTTGGCCTGTTCCCTCTCACTAGAATAAAATTTGAATGCAACACAGTTTGAACTATATCAAATCCACATTCCTGGTTCAGCTGGAGAAAACAAAAACTGCTGAACCTGAACACTAAAGGAAGGTTTGGTGACACTGTGATCTCAGATTCAATACAGAACAGATGAGGTTGTTGTCCATTATGACTGAATAAGTTCTTTGGTGGACTTTATTACCAGTAATGGTTATGACGTTCATCCAAAATAATGAGCTTTGTGATACTGAAAAAGTATAAACATACTAAAAATACAACAAGGTGTATTGAGCAGTTTGTACTGTACTTTTGAAGATAACAGGGTTCAGCCCTTTTATCAGATTTTCCATGCTTTCATGCTTTCACGAAAAAAGGGTAAAAAAAATCCATGCGTTATTACAAGACTTATAATGACATTTACCATACTCGACAATAAAATGTATCTATTGTTATTGCCAACTTAAAATTCTATGTGCTTTTCTTTTGAAATGGCAGACTTTTCAGAAGTTCTCGTATAACTGAAATGTTTGATTGTTCAATGCCTTTTTAAAGTGTGCCACTTACATAACCTATATTGTTTGCATAACAAAGCATATTTCTGAAATATAGTCTCTCAGCCTTAAACTCAAAACTAAGCTCGCCTGTTGTGATGTGGCATTTGCTAAGTTCTCTCACAGTGTACCTGTGCTCATAAGTGCTTAGTGTATTTATGAGCAATCGATACCATACTGGAGAGGGAGGCTGGTTATTGTCGACCTTCTCCTCATGGTCATTATTCAGTCCTCAGCTCTGCTTTAGGACACAAGTCGTCACACTCACTTCAATTTTTTATGGATGTGGCTGTGGAATTGTAAGTGCACATAAAAGAGAAAAATGGCTGCACTTTTGAGCTTTACAAGGGTCCAGACCTGTTGCAGCTTCCCCAGGACCAGTCCAATAGCTTTCCGTCATTCAAATGGAATTGCAGCGAAAATTGCTTTATTCCACATTCATGAAACTGCACCTCACGACTCCAGATCCACTGGGCACTTTACTTACAAAATAAAACCTCATTGTATTTGAGGGTAATTAGATTTTTTCCCCACTTATGGGCAGCACAATGCTGCAAAACCCTGTTGGCATGGCAAGGAGGGTTTCTGAGTAGAAGGAGAACAGGGAAAGGATGTGTCTTAACATGAAACAAATTAGGTGATTTTTAATGTGCCAAATCAACATATGTAAGGTGTAATTGAGTTTCTTCTCCCTGACTGTAACTTGAGTACACAACAGGACGTTGACTAAACAGGTTGGCTAATTGAAATCAAACTTAAAAGCATAAATCACTCAGAGCTGTGGTAATTGAAAGAGGCTTGAATTTTTAATGAAGCTGGCAGGCAAGACTCTGTGTCAACGGATGCAAGGGAGCAATCTATCATCCATGAGTCTGTCACTCAAGTTTTTAAGGCAGCAACTGCAATACAATGCAGCGCCTTTGTGCATAATGGCTGGATTGGATTTTCATTAGAATAGGCACAATGTGGAATACAAATGACAGAGAGGGGGTAGAAGAGAGAGGGATCAGCGTGAGGTTTAGAGGGGTTGTTTCATTATCTGCTGAGCTCTCTTTCCTTTCATGGACTTGTTGATCAGGGCTAATCAAGCCCTGTTTTTAGGGCACATTTTCCCATGCGGTCTAGGCTGAGCAGGGGCAGTGAAAGAGGCATGCATTATTTTAAGGTACCTCGCCTGGAGTAGGTAATGTACAGCACTGATTCTTTGTGATGTTTTTTTATGTTTTTTTTTTTTCCTTTTCTATATCTCCATTGCTCATAGGACTATTTGGATGCAGTTATGTTCTTTTACCTTGAGGCTAAAGAACAAAATGACACCAGCAAAATGTCTCTAAGACATTGTAGTTAGTGTGCCTTGTACAGGGCTAGTTTCATTGAAGGATCATATTTATGTTATTCAGCAAATCTCCCAGTATCTACCAGTGAGCAGGTTAATTTGTATTGACTTGTGTTAACACCCACACTGGAAAATACATGCGTATGTTGAGTCAATAATAAAGGGAATGTGTTATTTTCCCACACTGAAGGTCAGAGGACCTCATGTAGAGACATAAAGACTACTTCTGATATATGGCAAAACAGTATCCTTGGCAAATGTGCTTTCTGCCTTTTTCTTTTGGATATTATACATTAAACATATCGGTTTAGACTTTAAGCATAAATTCTGCATTTCATTGTTGCCTGTTTTTTCTGGTCATTATTGCTGTTGGCATAATACAGAATAATGCATATAACAAAATTCAAAGATCAGAAAAAAACAAATTAAGTATGTTTTTGTTGTTGCTTTTATTTTCATTTAAGTAATTGAGTAGAGGCAATCAGAAGAGGCAAATGAGATATGTTTATATAGATATAGTACAGATATATTTTCTTACATTTTTAAAATGTGTAAATTGTTCTTTAGTAAGCTAATCTGTAATTATGGAGAAAAAATCGGCCATTCAGAAATTTTGTAGACAAAAATAATGTATGCCCTCACCTGAATCTCATTAATATGATTTTGGAGTATGTGTAAGCCTGCAAACTGCAATATCAAATTGAAGTTTAATGACTATCAGGAATACATATTAATGGACACTCACAATTAAATGTATGGGCTTGTTCCAACTTTCTTGACACTGTCTTACTCATGGGTTCCAGATCCCCAGTGGACTTCTACGCAAAGAGAGGACACATCAGCAATCCCAATATGCTGTCTGTTATGCCTGGGTACCTGCCACGCTATATTGCCATAGTAAACACACACACAAGAAAACACACACACGTACAGTTGTGCACTGAGCTACCACAGTAAAGACACAGCTGTGAATATCAAAATACTGTATGTACCATTTATATATGAATTCAGTTCTCAAATTGATGTTAGCAACCATATTGTCAAAGAACATGTGTGATAGATGAGAAGATGTGAGAGAGAATGAGAGAGAGAGAGCGAGAGAGAGAGAGAGAGAGAGAGAGAGAGAGAGAGAGAGAGAGAGAGAGAAATGGAATATATATAAAAAGCCTATTACAGCCCATCTCAGTGTCTGTTAATTCCAGACTAATGGAGGTATAAGTCAAAATCTGACACAGAGTGCAAAGCAATAGAAAAGAGGTGATAATTGGACCAAGACAGTGCACTCCATCTCTCCCTCACCAACTTATCAGCGGCACCTGGAACTTCTGATCTCGGCTGATGGAGTCATTACTGTCTTGCTCCTGGCCAAGGTGATTAAACCGTGGAAGGTTCTAGAATGGAACTGAATGCTAACCCTACAGATCAATTCCTCTGCAGCGACCAACCCTGGCAACCTTTCATAGTGTGTTTTTATTCCCTTGATCTGTTGGGATCATTCTCAGTAAAATAGCTTTTGACTGAAAGGTGGAATGATACCTGTTAGAACCAGACATACAGGCCTTTCTGATGGGCTTAACCAAAGTGATAGACATGCCTTTCAAATGAGCATAATGAATGTTCTAATATGAAATTGATCTCTGTATCCAGAAGTTTCTATATTAAAAAAAAAAAAAAAAAAAAAAAAAAAACCCTGAAAGAAACAGAGCAAAAGATCCAGTTCAACCGATTTGAGTCCACTCTTGTTGTGAAAGAATATGGTCTTCAAAATTAATTTATGGGTTGTTTTAACACTATTGGAAAGCTACAAGTGGCCAACATTGCCAATAATTTATGCAATTTGACCGAAAGCACACACTGATCTATGGGTTTCCTTGCCAGTTTGCTTTGAACACTCACAATACCTTTGTGATCACTAGATGCTTTAGGTTGTGCTTAGCATTAGTGTATTCAAATGACTTATCAAATATTTGTGAGAAGTATTGTTTTGGTTCTTTGTCTCTCAAATCTACACAGCCACAAAACCTACACATGTCTGATACATCCAGATGTTGTAATGATAGCTTATAATGCATGCAAAACTCATGTTATCAGGAGCTACATTATTCTAGTTCTTTTGCATCATTCTGTGTCTTTTCTTATACTTGCCATTACCAGGTACAAATCACCAAACAGGTATTTTCAATGCTTACATTTGCTTACTAGCTCACTAGACTTACAGGATTCCCTAATACATTTTATGCCCTCTAAAATCAAAACCCATGTCAAGATCATGCTAAAGACATACAAAGAAAACTGCATCATGACATTTTCGTATGTTGATAGAAAACAAGTTACAAGGAGATTGATAAAATGGAATAAGTTGGGAATTTTTTATAGACAAATACACATATCGGTCTTTGTAGTATTGTAGTACATGCAAAAGTTGAGAATTGGTGATATTTTCTTATTATGAAATGTGCAGTCAAAAGAGTCATTAAAAGAACAATACCCCCCCCCCCCCCAAAAAAAAAAAAAAAAAAAAAAAAACAGTCCATTTGAGAAAATAACTCTCTCTTTGGCACATTTGACACATCAATGTTACAGACAGATCTTGAAGACAGTTTGTATTAATATTAAATGATGCTTTGGTAAAAAACAAAAAAACAGACTTCTTAATTGCTCTAATTATTGTAATGCTATTCTTGACTTGGGGTGTATATTTACAATGTTTCTCATTTCACAAGTGGCACATTTTCAGCTCTATGGAGAGCATAAAAACAAAATTGTTTAATACTGTATGTTCATAGATCAATGAAAGTGAATGTGAAAGGATGAACCACAGCAAGCGCATGCTGATGTCCAGTGTCCAGAGAGCCCAATGACTGCCACCTCAGATGGAAAGCACCACAAATATGCCCTGTGAAACTAGGTTAGAACACTTCAGTTAAGACATAAAAGCTTTGTGTTTTTACGTTACAATATAAAAGAAACATTGGGTAACATGGGGTTGTGAATTATGAGTTTTTTGGGGGTTATGTCAAGTTAATAGTGCTTTTTTATTTTTGTTTTAAAATGTAATTAGCACATTAACATGAAATGTTGAAGGTCTAAATATTTTGGCCTTGATGTTTGTGCTCCATCTATTTTAATTTTTTTTGCTTCATACATCTTGACTCATGCATTGTGTATGAACCATATGTGTTGAAATTCTAATATAAGTTTCACTGGAAGCTTTTTACTCTACTGAACAAATAGGTGAGTTGGGAGCTGTCTTCAATGTAAGTGCTGTGCTGATTTAACTTGGATGTCATTCATATAAATGATGCAAATCACTGAGGTTATTTTTTTGACAAAGGAAAAATGATGAATCCCTGGGTAGTGTTTGTCCAGCATTAAATTGTGTCATTCATTCCAGAGAGATACAAGATGCTAATTCGTTTTGTAAAGAGGGTTATTTAAAGGTAGTTGTTTGTACATTGTGTCATGTGAGTTCACTATGTATGTGGGTGGATGAGTCTCATTTCATACATTGTGAGATACTTCTGCTGCTGTTTGTTCACATTTCACCACCACCTGACTATTTACTTTCAGTGTCAATGGTTGAAGCTACTACCTGCTGTGACCACACAATCCCCATTGTGCACTCCTTTCTAAAAAAGGTACATTTGTAAAGGTTTGTCAATGTTACATGCTTCTCTGAGACCTGTTTCTGTTTCTGACACCTGAAATATCACATCAGCTTCTTTTAAACAATTTTGGGCATTTTATTTTTTTGATTATGATCTTTGATTCACCATGCAAAAGCTTTCAGGGTTGCAAAATACTACAATTGCTAACCCTTGCTAACAGTACACATTGTTACTTGGTATTAGCACACAGTTCTATACTACATCAATATGAAACACATAAAATTGCAATAGGGTTAAATAATTTTTCATTTGGTAATCCCATAACCCATGTATATTTTATTATAGAAAACATAATTATATAAAACTGGTACATGATTTTCTAAACAAATATATCATCCCTTTGCCCTGTAGTTATAGACAGACATGACAGTTTGCTTGTGATGGCCTTTATGGTCTCTGAATGTATGACAGGAGAAGATGAAAATCTCATGCGGTGAAGCACTTGTTGCCCTTCAATCACGGTCAGTGAAAAAGGCCCTTATACTAAGAAGGCATGTTTTTTAAGGTCCTCATCAATTGCGCATGAATGGCTCATGCTTAATTCATCAGCTGCTGAAAAGTGCTGTGGGTTTATTCAAGAATTTGTTGCATGACATTTCTGTACATGCTTCCTGCTGGCCATCACCGCTATCTTCACAAGCTCCCCCTCCTCCCCCTCCCCATTCACCACAGCTAATGAGACCCACATTATCTTTGTTCACAGCTCATATTTGATGATTTCATATGAACCTAACTAGCAATGCAGGGAGGACGGACACTGTGCCATTGTAGGGTAAAAAGGACAACAGAAATAACAGAGTACTATATCCTAATCGTATGTTCACCCCTGAAGCACAAAACAGAGGAAAAAAGAACTATGACAGGATAATGTAGTATGTGTGAGAGAATAATTTTTTATAGGTCTTTAAACTTTAACTTAATGTTCCAAAAAAATCTCTTCTCTTTACAACTGTCATAGTAACAACTCCAGCTGAATAACTTTTGAATAATGGTCTTCAGAAGCCTTGTGGCATGCATGTCCTCAGGGCTCCAACAAACAGGCTCTGTAGCACTTTTCTGCAGACCCATATGGTAGAGCTACATCTTGCAGAACAAGGCACAATGTTCTTAGTGGAAAAGGGTTACATGAGGAGAAACAGTACTCTAATTATGTCGACAGAGCTTGCTACCTGCTGGAAAGATAGAGGACATGCAGACAGATGTACTTAACATAATCTACTGCCATATGGGAGTCTCTCCCTTTCTCCTCTGAATGTAATAGAATTCTTCAATAAACTGGATAACCACAGTATGTTTAATGGTTGTTTAAGTTATCAAATTGTAAAATTATCATGAACCCAAAAGGGTCTTCAGCAATGTGACAGAAAGTATATGCCTAAGGACACATTTCCATGATGACAGGACTTTTGTCTTTAAGACCAAGCATGACTGACTAAGCTTGGCTTTAGCATGGCATATCACAACTAACTTCAGTAACTGTTGATGTGAAGATAAGATTCTTGAAAGTGACATTGGAACATCTCACATGAATATACACTGTAAATCTATTTTTTTTTATCAAGCAGAATGATAAAGCACTGTAATTTATTACTATATTTCAAACATTGTAAGAAATGTAGTAATTAATAGCTAGTGTACACATATCACATCGTTCTTGTATCACTATCTATCCATCTGTCTCATTTTCCCTTCTTGCTTTCCCTTCTCTGCTCTGTTGGGCTATTGT